>OZ007572.1:25310450-25542490 GCA_963931925.1 Onchidella celtica | reverse complement strand
AAAGAAAAAAATATTTACAACATACTAGTGCTCACACGGACTTCTGGTTGTAAACAAAAAGTATTTCTGTATCTTTCATAATGTGTTTTTTTCAAACAGTGGTCACTCCCCTTCCTTCTCCTCTCCTCCACAACAACACATCAACGGTAGACCGTATTATTTTCTGTGTACCGTAAGCCCGAACTTGCCAGGATTGTTTTTGTGCCCCCACCACAGCCCATTCACAGTGGCGGATCTACTAAGAAAGTTAAGCTTTATGGTCCCTAATCCCGGAGGGGTCGTGGAGAAACTTTTTTTTTTTATTTGAGCGAATTTTGGATGTTGCTCTATTGTTCCTGGTTGTGAAGGGGCTCCATATCTGTTCAAGCTTCAGGATCCCAAAAATGTAAGTCTACCACTGCCCATCCACCCACTCATCCATCCATCTCTCCTCCCATCCATCCACATGGATCTACATCTATCTATAACCATCCACATCTATCCGATCCTATCCACCCACTCCCAATCTACTCACCAATCCACCCATCCACATATTCACCCAGGTATATACTGTATCCATCCATCCTATCCACCCACACTATCAATCTATCCATCCAGCCCTCGATCTCCTCTCCCCCTCCCCCCCCCCCCCCAACATTCATCCATCAACCACTGTTCCTCTCAAATCGCAAATTTCCAGCACAATGCTAATTGCAGAACCCTAAACTTTCACCCTTAGAGCTGGGTGGGGACTCACCATCTTCATCTTTATTTTTGTCAGTATCGTCACATCATCTATTCATTAAGATCATCATATTATCATTATCTTTTCTTGACATTGCCATCATTATTGTCGTCGTGACCAGTACCATCCCAGCCATCAACCTACGTCAATCCGACGTAGATTTCTGTAGGATTGGTGGGATTCCCACAGGGGCGGTTTTCCTACATCAAACCGATGTAACCAGCGGATCTAAGCAGGTACAACGTCATTCCTATGTGCAAACTTGACATCTTTCCTATGAGTTGGATTTCCATGGGGTTACTGGCTGGGATTATTTTGTTTGCTTCATCACCTTCTAGTTTCATCATTTCTGTGTTTTAGAATGTTCTTTACATTTCTTTTTATTATCATCATTATTGCCAATACTATCTTGCTCTTGACCTTGTGGCCATTTGATCATTAACACCATTAAAGTTAATGGATCTTTTCAAAATATGCCCCTTCGTATAAACTTTCTCATCGTGTACTTCAGTGTCCATTGTTCTCCTGTCTTCTTAGACTTTTTCCTCTTTTCATTCTTTTTCTGTGCTTTTCCTTCCTTCGGCGGGAAATTCTCTTTGATAATTAGATTTGTCAGGGCTCTTTAAGATGTATAATTTAATGCCAAAGAATGCAATGAATGAGATACGACGAGGACTCCTTTTTTTTTTTTTCATAAGTTCTGTTTCTAGCGATCCTGAACGTGTGGAAATATATCTGATGCTTCGGCCCTCTGAAACTGTAGGGAAGCACGTGGCACAATTGCTGTTACAATGGACTCCTGGCGCTGAGACATGTCGGTGCCCTGGTACATCTGTCGGTGCATGATGCCTGTGTCCTGTCATTGAGGCATGCTGGTGTCCTAGGACATCTGAAGTATTTCTGTTATGTCATTGCCCTGACCTTGAGGCATGCTGACGTTCTGGAGTATCTGAAGTATCTCTGCGGTGCCACAGCTCTGGCGTTGAGGCATGACGATGGTGGGGCATATAAAGTATTTCTGTGATACTACTGTTCTGGCGTTGAGGCATGCTATTGCTAGTATGCTGGGGCGTCTGAAGTATTTGTGATACTATAATTCTGGCGTTGAGGCACACTAGTGTCCTGGGGCATCTGAAGTATTTCTGTGATGCTGTTGTTCTGGCGTTGACTTTCGTAAACTAGGATTTATCATGAAAATCCATCTGTTGCAAGTAGCTCCGTCACTGAGCTGCCCAGTCAAACCCTGGCCTAAAGTGAGGCCAAATGAAAATTCAGAGACCAACCCCTCCAAACAACATTGAACCAAATTGTGAGGCATTTCGAAACTGTATTTAGTGTACCGGTACATAAATAAGCTGTTCCAAGTAAAAGAAATGCGTAAACATTCTTACCAGGAGATGGCAAGTGCAAGCTAAGGGCGACATAATATACTATATGACAACATGTAGCTGGTTAGATTGACCTGTACGCATTATAAAAGCTGCGGAGGAAAAGCTACTTGGTGAGAAAGCTTATACATGTGTTTACTTCATATGTTGTAAATTTGAACGGGAACCCACAGGCCGTTACCGAGTTATGGATCTTTATTATGTCATTATCTAACAACAGTGTCAGCATTGAAACAGGGCCTGCTTTAACTACCTATTACAACTAAACCAATCAATATTTAATTAAGTATTTTTCTTTCGACATCTTACACTAACAGCATTTGCCTACTGCTGCCCACTAACAATTAAATCGCTGAACCAAACGTCGTTGGCATAATAACTTCCCGTTAAAATACTAAAAAAAAAACGCGTTTTGCAACATCCATTCTGCGGCTCTCGCTGACCGATGAGTTACCGCGGTCACTGTCATGGCCCAACGACCGCGGGCGCTTCCAGCTTATTACTGGGGCCAACTAAAGTATCCGATTTTTGTACGCCTTGTGCATGTTATGGCCCTGAAAATCCAGCGTTACCATTGTGCCTCTCTCTAATAGGAACAGTCATGGGATAATGGACCTTGTGCAGAAAACAGTGAGTCGCGCCAGAACCGCTTAAGTTGCTCTCCATTTTTTGTTGTTTTTTTTAGAAATATTGAGAAAAGGCGATATTGGGCCAAAACAAAGTATTTTCTATCTCTTTCCTACCATACAAAGATTTGGGGAGAAAACAACCTGAAAAAGTGGATTTCAAAGTATTGAAAAGTGGAATTTCAGCATTCAGTAAACTTGAATTAGTCCATCTTCAGCCGAAAGGATTATTAATATTCTATCTCCATTCTGAGCGCTGAAAACACGAAATCGTCACATGGTATTGCATCGCGATCGTCTTAGAACTGTATACCGGTACCGTTTCCAATTTTTACCAAATAAGATTAAAAATACAAGGGAATCAGTTGTTTTTGTCACTGCGAAATAGGCAATGTGTGCAAAATAGTGTGCAAAATAGAGAATGATTCAGAGTAACAACAATTAATTTTTGTACCTTACACAGTTAGTTTATCATCATCATCATCATCATCATCACCGTCATCACAATTGCATCATCTTTATTAGCATCACCATCATCACATCAACACTATCACCACCACCACTACCACTATCATCGGCAACGTCTTCATCATCTTCACCATTTTCAGCATCATCTCATAACCGTCTTCACCATCAACAACATAGCCATCACCTCCATCATTTTCTTTGTAATCTGATCATCACCTTCATTTTCTATGCGTTGACTACACAAATTAAGGGGAAAAAAAACAATTTCGCATTACATAAATCAAAATTCTATCCCAGAAACCAATGAACAACTGCAATTTTTAAAATGTATCGAACATTAAGATAGCCACAGAATTCCATGGTCTACTTTGGAATAGCGCCAGGAAAATAATGAGACAACAGTCATAATCGTGAAAGAACCGCTGATAGCCACGTGAATGGGGAGCTAGCTATTAGCTATTCGTAAATATTTTCTTTTTTTTTTTTTTTTGGTCTCGCAAACTTCGTGTTTGTAAAAGTCTGATGAAATCAAAAATGAAAGACAGTATGTTTTTTTTAAAGTTAGCACCATAATGTATTCATATAATCTGATGCAAACTTTGATATTGACAGAACCATGTGATGTTGAGTTTTTTCAATAAAAAAAGAAGTATAACCCGTGACACTCTGTGTCTGCGGCAGTTATTGACAAAAAGCTTCCAGAATGTTCTCTGACAGGTGACAGTTTTTTGAGTTATAGTGTATAACAGTTCATGCATAGGTATCCGGGTCCTGGATATTTTTAATGACTTTTAAAATTGGGTCACGTCAGCCTAGACGCTATTTTTAAACCTTATCGCTTGAATGGCGTGGGGTTTTTGAGTGCACTTGCACGTCGTATGCACTTAAAATTTCTTCTCTCCGTCTTGGTGCTTTTCTTGCGAGGGAGGGGGCGAGAAGGAGAATGAGAAAGAGGAGAGAAGGACAGAGCGAGAAGGAGAGAGAGGGGATAGAGAGAGGGAGGAGGGAGCTAGCGAGAGACGGACAGAAAGAGAGAATGAGTGAGAGAGAGAACTAGAAAGAGAAAAAGAAGGAGCCAGCCAGATAGACAGATAAAGAGTGAGAGCGAGCAAGAAAGAAAGAGTGAGTGAGTGAGAGGGAGAGAAAGAAATAAAAGACAGAGAGAGTGAGAAAGAGAGAGCGATAGAGAAGGAAAGGGAGACAGACAGAAAGAGAGGAAGTGAGAGAACTAGAGAGAGAAAAAGGAGGAAACCGACAGGCAGACAGAGAAAGATCGAGAGAGGAAAGAAAGAGGGTGAATGAGTGAGAGAGCGGAATAGTGAGAGAGACAAAGAGAGCGAAAGAAAGAGACAGGGAAATAAAGAGAGAGAGAGAGAAATTTTGTGAGAGAGAGAGAGCGAGAGGGAGAGAGAAAAAAGCAATAATATTTCTGTTACTTCAAAAAAGAAAAAAAAACATGTTTGCTTCCAAGCTGAAGAAAGGTGGTGTAATGCTGAAAAGGATCTTTTCATCCCGTTCAAGTATTCACAGTAAACAATAAGTGTTAGGAGCGGTGTTACGCCGACGTATTCAAAATAGTGTCGTCTTTGACGCAGTAAAAATCCTTCCGAATAACACAAGCAGGAACTGGTTGCACTATAAAAGAAGGCGTTTTCTGGTCCGCTTGCATACATCGTGGTCGATCTCCGACGACACATACTAACCGTAACTGCAGATTCAACTAAAAAGGCTTCAATTTCGTTTACTCTCCAGGCTCGTCGAGTTTGCTCAGCATAAACTTGCAGAATGATGAAGGGCGTAATTCTCGTGGTAAGAGAACTTCTTGTCTAAATTCAGTTTAGATTAGAACAGGGTAGCCCAAAAAGTTACTTGGCCGTAATATTATTTTATAAACACAGTTGTTATTCAACTAAATAAAGTGTGTATAGCTTACTAAATATATTTCGGCTAAGTGAAACGTATTTCAAGTAAATTAAAAATCAAGTTAAATCAAATGTTCAAAAACACCCCCTTCATCCCTTGGTTACAGTATTATAATGGTAAACATAGTTGTATATAATATATTTCAACTAAATAAAGTGTGTATATCAATAATGTTTCGGCTAACATGTATTTCCAGTAAATTAAAAATTAAGTTAAATCGAATGTTTAAAATAGCCTCCTTCTTCCACAAAACAGACTTGGCACCTTTTACATATAGTATTTTAATGGAGAGGGAAAAATACTGTGCCAGCATTTGTGGTACTCGTTATTGCTTCAGACAATTCCTGTATTGATTTTTTTTTTTTTAAGTTCTGCCATAATGTTTAAAGTTTATTATATCAAGTTTCTTTGTACAATGTTCTTTCATGACACCAATATGTTTACCAAGTGTCTGCCACTACGTGTGGGGTCCGGACCTGTTTTAGTATAGAAAGAAGCTCTCGGGCCCACCCTGCATATCAGTTGAAAGCTTATTCATTTGATATAATTTTGAAGTAATTGTAATCGTTCAGTATTTCCCAGTACTGGCAATGGCATGGAGAATTTACAAGATCACAAATATTCGAGAACCGATGTGATGTGAAGTGAATAGAATAAATACCGATAAACACAGGAAAGTTGAAAATTTCATTGTAATATTCAAAGAATCGAGAGTACTCCCTGTACAAAGCCCTTTTAGACGAAATCTAACTTTATATCAGTTATTTGAAGTCACCTACGGTACTGTTCAGCGTGTCCCAGCACTGACAGTGAAAATGATAATGCACAGGACAGTGAAACTGCAACTCGGTGTGATATAAAAGGGGTTAGTCTTGTAGATGGAGATTTTTGTAGTAAATACTCGGCTCGGTGAGTAACACCCAGTAAATGAAACATGCACCCAACTCAAGTTGTGTAACTCACATCATACTCGGTCCGCGGCCAGCCATAAGTTCTTCCTTTCGTTACATTTCATGTCATATTATCATTTTCTTAATGTGTTGCAAATTTTTAACGGTGCTTGTGACAAAAACAAAATGATACAAAAATGTACGACTTGGTTTAACCTGACCGATTGATATAACTATTGTATCTCGCGGCTTGTTCATTCACAGAATGCTAAAACTCGGACAGTTTTCTTTTCCTTTTAGTTTAGTATAATTTAGTTTATTCGCCAGCTATGTTATCTTAATCTTGTTTTAATCTTATCTTATCTTATGTATTCGTTCCAGGCGATGATGGTTGCGGCTACACAAGCTCTCAGCCTTGTACCAGTGCCCGAACCTTTGCCAGTGGACAGTCTGTGTGCAGCAACATCATGCCTGATTGGCACAGTTTGCCGGGTTGTCCAGCAATGCGCAGGACCAGCCTGTCCCCCATCTTCTGCCTGCGTACCCTGCGTTCCTAGTGGTCAGTTCCATCTTCATTGTCATCAGTGTCTTGATTGTGTCATAAAAACTAAATAATTATAATAATGATATAGACTAAAGATACGAGGCAGTGGCGGAGAAAGGGTACACACCAACGGGAGGGGGGAGGGGGGGGGGAGAGAAATCTTGATTGTATGTTTTGGGCGGGGCTAAGTGTTACAAAAATACAGAATAAAATCACATTAGCCAAGCTTACTCTAAGTAACCACAACAAAAACGATGTTTTTCAAAGGTATGGAATTTGCCTTTTTTTGGTTATTGCAACTACAGTAATTTTTCAGATTCTTAATTTATCTGTTCTCAAGCAATGAATGATTTGTATTTTGACAGGTGTCGATGATGTTTGCAACAGAAATCGTTACATCTTCGCGGTCCTTGTAGGACAAGGGGGCAATCCAAGGTAATCCTTGACAATAGTGTTACATTGTGTGTGTATGTATAGGGGTGGGGGCGAGAGAAAGACAGAGAGACGGAGGGAGATTGAGACGGACCGAGGGGACAATGGGAGAGAGAGGGACCACGGAAAAAGATAAAGAAAGGGAGGGGGAACAGAGAGAAAGAAAGGGACAGCGAAAGGGAAGACAGGGGGAGAAAGAGAGCAACAGAGATGGGAGAGAAAGAGGGAGAGAGGCGTAAAGAGACTAGTTCTATCGCGTTACATATCTGTCTTCTACTGGCCAAGATCTATTATTTGGTACCGGTATCAGTTTGTCCCCATGAGTTGACTTCTTGAGGTATTCCAGCTGATACAGTAGGCCTACTTTTACAACACTGGATAATAATGGCGTGGAACTAATTATAGTGTGCATTGTTTAACGGCCTATGACTATGTATCCCTCGCCCCGCCCCTGAAATCGGGGGTTCCGCCAAATTAAGACTCCTTGAATAAAGAAATGAGCAGCAAATGTATGTACCTTAGATTTTTATTTCTTCTTCTTTACGCAGCCAACTTGAGGAAAGAAAATGTGACCCCAGCCAACTTAACGGGGAGCCCAACTGTCCCCTGAACACAGTCTGCGTTTCTGATGGGAACGGGCGTGGCACCTGCTGCTTTGGCAAACCTGACCCGGCCCCGGAAGTTGGTACCGTTATCGACAACAGCAACCCTGTGTGTGGCAAATGCGGTGGCTGCGAGCCCGGCTACATCTGCAAGAGAGAAGACGTAGTTTGTGTCAGAGCTCCATCTCCCCCGATCTACAGGAAAAAGAAGGAAAAGCCCGGTTCCTGTCCAGTCTGGCCAGCCTGGCTGCCTGTTACTTGTGGTCATAATAGGGTTCACAGATGTGACAATGATTATGACTGCCGCGGCAAAAGCAAGTGCTGTGCCAGCATGTGTGGTATTCGTTTTTGCTTGAGACGGTTCCTGCATTGATTTTTTTAAAAATAAAAACACTAACTTAAGTGCCGTTCGTAGAACCATGGTTACATAATCACAACAAAATTTCCACTCATACTTTTCCATCCTACCTGATGAAAATGCCTCTCTTTTTTTTTTTGCGACTCAAAAATTGTAAAAAAAAAAAACAATATTAAAGAACGACATATTTTCCTAAATGGATGTGTCCACGTAACTTATCGTAAAAATTGGAGATAGTATACAAAATTTCATAAGTTTTGGTCTTGTATTCACAAAGTTTCAGGTGCTTACGTCATGTTCAACACCTGGGTCCATTGTCGTGAGATAATACTCTACTGATGCATCTGGGATATTCTATATTGAATTGATTTTTTTTTGGGGGGGGGGGGGGTGTTAAAACCAAATTTGTAGGGATGTGTCTGCAACACTGACAGGTTCACATTATTCCATCCAATTCAATGTTCTGCCATAATGTTTCAATTTTTATCATACCGGTACTAATTACATTCTGTGCACAATGTTTTTTTATGACACCAATATTTTTACCAACTGTCTGCGACGATGTGTAGGAAATGATCATCACTGGAGATCCTTAACATATAGAGGAGCTCTGGGAAAAATTAATTTTTTTTAAGTTCATTCTACATGCCATACAAGCAGACTTGATTTTATTTTTCAAGTACGTGTAATATTATTGTACTAGGGCCAACGCTCAAAGTGTGCGGTTTACACCATACCTGTGACGTACGGTTGTTTTTAGATCATTTTATACTGTATATTATTCTTTTGATTTTTTTTTAGAGTCAATTGATGCTCTGTATATGATGGCTATGTGTGTGAATATGTTGTGTGCACTTACATAAAACGGCTGATTCGTCTTGGTTTTGTTGTTTTCTAAGATGTGTTGTAAAGGAGAATGTGAATGAAGAGATTAAACTGCTACATGTTCATGCATGACTCCTGTTTTATTCTTTTCTTTTTCTGTGTTTGAAATATCGTGTGTCTTTGTGAGGTACTATTCCTATCTCATAAAACGATTGTATGATCACTTTCATGTCACTTGTTTGCGATATCAAAAGGCGTATGTATCATGTACAAAATAAGTATGCAGTAAATAAGCGGATCAAAGAAGACGACTCGCTTCTGATTGCCAAAGATCCATCGTCCTTGAAAAGCTGTGAACGGAGGTTCGAATCCACCTGGATGCAATAATGAACTCTATGTTTTTAATTTCTCCAGGGTGCACACTGGGATATCTACACTTTACACGTGGTTCAAATTGGTTAATTACTTTCACACCCACTCTCATAATCACCACACGTGATCATACTCCAGCCTAGCCTAAACGAAAACAAGATATTTTTTTTTAATGTATTATGAATACAAGGAAGGAGTAAGCCTGAGAAACGATAAACATTCAAATCAAACTGCGAGAATAAGAAACATGTCAGAAACAGAAAGTAAAAGAGTTTTGCGAGAGCGTCCCCCGAGAGAGAGAGAGAGAGAGGGGGGGTGGGTTGCAGGCAGGCAGGCAGGCAGGCAGACAGAAATACAGACACACTGACAGAAAGAGAAATATAAATGCAGACATGCAAACAGACAGACAGGTAAACAACGAAATACATTTACATTAAGTTGAACAAATATTGTTGTGTGCATCAGTTTGTGATTTGTTTATGTGTCTTTGACCGGGGTAAACCTGG
This sequence comes from Onchidella celtica, assembly GCA_963931925.1. NCBI lineage: Eukaryota > Metazoa > Mollusca > Gastropoda > Systellommatophora > Onchidiidae > Onchidella > Onchidella celtica. The sequence goes on along the minus strand of OZ007572.1, from coordinate 25,532,832 downwards.
ATGAAGACATACGATAACGTGTTATCTTAGCTGAAAAGTTAAATAGCCAATGAAAAATTCACGACCCTTCAGATTTTGTTGAAAGTATGAATCAGACCAAAAAATCCTGAAAGCCATTCTGCTTTCTCCTGAAAACTTGATGTTTAACATTCCACGGCAACTGTTGATAAGACGCCATTTCACTTTAACTGCGTCCGCTTTAGATACAGACACACCATAAATCTTATCAAGGATATAAAATCATTTCGTGTTGTTCACTTGACGATGTTTGTGACGTTGAACATGATTTTTTTCAAGATCTTTAAGCTGTACTTTCATGTGTACGGAAACGGAAACGTTAGAAAGCCTTCAAGTAGTGAAACAGAAAGAACATTTTCATGGGCACAGAAACGCCATTTCCGTACACATGGAAACAGTTTTTCTTTTTATTAGGCCTACTACTGTACTAGATGGATTTTTGCCGTCTCCATACACATGAAAACACAGCTTTTGGGCCATTACGCGACCTTAGTTCTTGTTTGTTTCATCTCCATTTTCTGAAAAAGCTGGAGATCGTTTAGTATGTAAAAGATTTTGGCATGCGTTGTAGCACTCATACAAGCTGTTTCACAGTTCTGATTTATTCTAACTCCTTATCACAATACTTAAGCCGCAAACGTTTAACGTCGAATTTCTCAGTTGTGCAAAAGGTGGAGTTGGGGCAAACAAAACTTGAAGTCGCGTTTAGCACACGAGTCAAGCTTGTTTTGTGTCGGTTTTGACTCAGACTTAAATTTCCTTTGAACCAACTAACGAAACAGACTTGTTTCATCTCACTAATGTGGGGGGGGTCCCCTTTGGAGAAGAAAAGCGAGATGAGGGTTAATGTAGACTTTGCTGATTGGGTTAACTCTGTGCGTGTTGACATGAGCAGTGAAATCTGTCTTCTGGTGTTTTGGTAAGGTAGCCAGTATTGGGATATTTTTAATTGTTGTTGTTGCTGTTGTAGCAGTGGCGGGCAGAGGTTTAGTGATGCTGGGGGCCAACTCCTTGATTTTATGTCCCAAGACTCAAGTACTGAGCCTAGAACTGAGAATGTAAGAAAGGGAGACATTATATACATGTGAAAACAGATGACAAACTTTCAAATTAAATATATTAAACAATGACCATTTCAAATTTCCACCCTCACCCCCAAATTAATCTTAATTTCAATCTTTAGATGCATGCACCCCCCCCCCCCTGAAATGGCTGCCAGGGGCCACCGCTCCCCCCCCCCCGCCACCTTTCTGCACGCCGCTGTGTTGTTACTGGTCAACACCTCCTACAGAGGTGTCTTGCAGGCCTTGAACTGACCAGTTAGCCTACCTACATGTACTTCCCATATTTCGCACTGACCATCCCAAACTAGTCCATCCCTACTTCTCAAGCGATTTCATAGATTAGACAGATTAGATAGATAGTTAGATTAGATAGATAGATAGATAGACAGATTAGATAGACAGACAGACAGACAGGTTAGATAGATAGATAGATAGATAGATAGATAGATAGAGATAGATAGATAGATAGATAGATAGATAGATAGATAGATAGATAGATAGATAGATAGATAGATTATATAGATAGATAGATAGATAGATTATATAGATAGATAGATAGATAGATAGATAGATAGAGAGAGAGAGAGAGAGAGAGAGAGAGAGAGAGAGAGAGAGAGAGAGAGAGAGAGAGAGAGAGAGAGAGAGAGAGAGAGAGAGAGAGAGAGAGAGAGAGAGAGAGTGTTACAGACAGGCAGGCAGGCAGACAGACAGGCAGGCAGGCAAGCAGGCAGGCAGGCAGGCAGGCAGGCAGACAGACAGACAGACAGACAGACAGACAGACAGACAGGCAGTCGCAACCTAGTGCTCCCAGAATTTGTTTTAACACGTGTGATATCCCTGAATCACAGATGACTATATTATCATCGGCTGTATCAGAACGTAAAATGGAGAATATAAGTACATGTATTACCTTAAAGGATTAATTCAGGCAAGCCGCTCGCCCTGAGCGGCTCGTGAGTAACTTATTCAGTTCAAAAAATATTTAAAGAATAAAGTTCACATGGGATTTTTGTTCGGCCTGTTGATTTTGAGAAACTGTTTCTGTGCTTGTATATCTCCTGTGCTTTACCGGATGATAACTTTTGATTTACACAGTGGGAATATTATAGGGGCTCTGATCAAAATATCAACTCAAGCTGAATGTAAGTCTCTTCAAATGAAGTCTTCACGACTTTTAATGTTTGAAGTCAACCATCAATTAGAAATGTACACAATTCGAAAGTTGTACACTACCTGTGATTAGCGGAGTAGGGAAAGGCGCTTTATTAATGCATGGGCACATTGGGCATTTGACCGGGGGGCCCCAAGGGTTCAGGAAGCCCCATGCATTCAAATTTATACTGGTTTTTCAAACAGGGAAGAAAATTCTATTTCTAGTAGTCCAAACTGATTTTTACTTTTTATCACAACTCACCAGTTATTGTCTAATCTGATAGGGCTTGCTTTTCTACGAATTTTGATATCAAATTTGTCATTTTGGCTTAAAGGGTTTGAAAGTTATGGCATTTTCAAAAGTGGAAAAAAAACTCGAATTTGCTACCTTTTGCAGATTGCACAATAGTCCAACTTTGACTGCCCATAAAATGATTGTTAATTGGGTCACAGCATTAAATATTATGTTTTCAAGTCAAAGGGGTGTACATTATGCTAAATTTTTTTCGAGGGGTGCAAATATTGTCAATCATCTCATGTTACTTTTTTTAATCATCAAACGTCATCCGACCTCAATTTTGTGAGAACTCTTACAAGGGAGACAAAAACAATGTTTTTTTTTTTTTTTAATTGAAAATTAGGTCAATCGCGTCGCCATTGACTTAGCGCTGAGTGTCAGGAAAATTTTGATCCTGATCTATTAAAGTTTCCGCCACTTTCTCGATCAACAAACTTTTCAACAAACGATTTTTAAAGGAATTTCAACTTAAAACAGGATGAAAAATACATTGAATTAAACCTCATTTATCTGGCTTTCTGTGTGAGTTATTTTCAAACAAGTGCGCTACATCGCGCGACCATCTGCGACCCTTTGTTACGAGGGGGTCAAATTGGTATGTGCGGCTGAGGGCGAAAACGGCAAGACTGTCTTGTTCAAGCAATAAAAACACATGGCTACACATATTAAACAATACAAAAGATGATATACTTTGACAGAGGAAGTCTTGAACTTTATTTTGAGGTAAGATACATGCCGTTTTACATAAACTTGCAGTAATAGCCTAGTAACGCTGGCCTAAAATTATGCCAAAACGGGATTTCACCCCTTCAGCGGGGCAGTTTGGACTATCTACTATTTCTCTGCCCAGAAACCCATAATGACATTAAGACAGTCCTAGTTATAACAAATATGTAAGAGTGAATATAATATGGGAAAACATGTTGAGATATTACAAAAACAATGAAATAATAACAGTATGATAAGAGGAAAACTTCTTTGTCCATATCTTTTCTTTGCTCATGAAACAAGTTTTCATTAAGATTAAAATACTATGATCTGTGGATCAATGTCTGGGTGAATTGGTGGATGGGTGAAGTGGATGGATGGATGAATGAATGGATGGATGGATGGAATGCCGGATAGATGCATAGATGAATGGACGGATGGATGAATAAATACATAAAGAGAGATAATACATGTGTATCTTTAAATCTTTTATTTCTTCATAGTTTGCCAGTAACTGATTTTACCCTACATGTCAATTATCTTCATTTTTTGTTTCTTAACCCTTTCCTGCCTAAAGCTGGGGAAAAAATACAAGTCCAATGCTTTGCCATTTTTCATGCCCAGATGCCTAAGCGAAGGGAACTAACTCCAATTTCCTGACGACTCATATTTTTTAAGAAAAATTTAATTTGTGCAGTGTTGATGAAAATGGTACCAAGATGTAGATAAAGGAAGGCATTTTCAGGAAATATTATATACACGTCTATAAGTTGAATTGAAATTTACTGCAATAAAATAAAGTTGAAACTCAAAATGTATCATTTTGTTCAGTTTTTCTGCACGTATTATCCCCAGATGTCATTGTTTTGAGTCCTCGTGATATTTGCTACAACAGCTATTACCTTGTATATGAATGTTATAAAGGAAGCAACCAATGCATGTGGAAACATCGACACAGCTGAACACCTGATCAACACTGTTTGCACTTCCGATATTCTGTGATTTCAAAACTTCACTGAAAAAGAAGTTCACAGGCTACATGCATCCATTTTTATTTTTAACTGAAGAGCTTACTTCTCGTTTCTAACGTGACTATAGCTCTAAATCAGGCCCCCAATGAAATCAGATTGCTAAGAGACTGTATAAATAGCACACTGATAGATGTATTGGGTGCATTGGGCTGATACAAGCATGGTCAAATCTAGTCGCATTAGACAGATGCAAACGTGTCGCATTGGGGTGCATTAGGCGGGAATTGGTTCATTTTCTATTTGTCTAAAATCAGCAAGGCTATTCCAATTCATTTACAGGTTGCTGTAATTTCCAGTTATATAATAATAATAGTTCGTCCATCAGGTATGATGATGACCTTAACAACACCAGAGGAATAAAGAACAGAAATTGTTGAGAATTTCAACACATGGACAATAAAGAGAACTAAAGGACACAGAGGACAGAATGGAAAGACTGTTCTTTCATGACTTATGGCTTCTCATGTGACTGATAAGTCCTATTTTTGCCCTGCAGACCCTTCCGCATAAATGACAAGAGTGCTCCGTTGGTTCAGTACCACTGGGCCTTTTCTTGCGCCGTTCTCTTTTTTTGATAGCCTGCTGGACTCTGTCAGCTTCCCATGCTTTGCTGCCTCTGGTAAGGGCCGCCCTCCAATTTGCACGATCAAGCGAGAGCTTTTCCCACTCACTCACATCAATGGCAAAGGCCTTCAGTGATTGCTTGAGAGTGTCTTTGTAACGTCTCTTTGGGGCCCCAACATTCCTCGTTCCATTGGAGAGCTCAGAGAAGAAGATTTGTTTAGGGAGTCTGGAGTCGGGCATTCTGACAACAGGTCCTGCCCAACGTAGCTGAATTTTTTTCAGGTGGCAGAAGATGCTCAATTCCTTGGCACGATTGAGGACCTCAGTGTCTGGAATTTTATCCTGCCATTTGATCCTTAGGATCTTTCTAAGGCAGGCCAGATGAAAGTGATTTAGCTTTCTGGCATGCGATTGGTACACTGTCCAGGTTTCAGCCCCATAGAGTAGGGTGGGAAGGACCACAGCATTGTACACTTTCAGCTTAGTGTCTGTGCGAATGCCGGCAACATCCCATACTCTCTTTCGAACCCTGCCAAATGCAGAGCTGGCTTTGCTGATTCTTGAGAGAATTTCAGTATCAACACGAGCCGCGGAAGACAGTGTACTGCCAAGATAGGTGAAGTTCTCCGACACCTTCAGAAGACTGTCATGGACTTTGATATTTGGGGTCACAGGATACTTGTCGTCTGGAGTAGGCTGATGGAGCACTTCCGTCTTCTTTGTGCTTATTGTGAGGCCAAAGTTGTCACAGGCACTAGAGAACTTATCAACACAGTTTTGCATGCTATCCTCATCGTGTGCCAGAAGTGCACAATCATCAGCAAATAGTAGGTCACAGACTTGAGTACTTTTGGTTTTGGTTTTTGCCTGAAGTCTCCTGAGGTTGAATAGACTGCCATCAGTTCGGTACTTGATGCTTACCCCTTGAGGAGGAGAGCTAAAGGCTTCTTGTAGCATTGCAGAGAACATGATGCTGAACAGAGTTGGGGCTAAGACACAACCCTGTTTTACCCCATTTGTGACAGCAAAGGGCTCTGAAACACTGCCGTTGCTTTTGACTGCAGCGTGCATGCCATCATGAAACTGGCGCACTATTGTGATGAATTCGGGTGGACACCCAAACTTCGCCAAGATTTTCCAGAGGCCTTCACGACACACTGTGTCAAATGCTTTTGTGAGGTCAACAAATGTGATATACAGCGCTTTATTTTGTTCCATGCATTTTTCCTGAATCTGTCTGGCAGCAAAAATCATATCCGCCGTTCCCCTCTCTTTACGAAAGCCACATTGGCTCTCGGGAAGCAAGTCATTTGACGAGAGGTGATCAAGAAGGCGATTCAGAAGCATTCTTGCCAATATTTTGCCAGCAATTGAAAGTAGAGAGATTCCCCGATGGTTGTCACAGACTTGGCTGTCCCCTTTGTTTTTGTACAGATGGATGATTGAAGCATCTTTGAAGTCCTGTGGCAGCTTCCCTGCTTTCAACATATGATTGAACAACTCGGTCAACCTTTCAATAAGCTTTTCTCCACCGAAGGCATACACCTCAGCAGGAATTGAATCCACGCCTGGTGATTTGTTAAAGGACATCTGATTTGTGGCAGTTCGGGTCTCATTTGCTGTGAATGGCTTGGCAAGAGCTGCATTAATAGGAGTCTGAGGGAGGCGGTCAATGGACTCAGTATTTATATTTGATGGCCGATTTAGCACACCTCCGAAATGTTCTGCCCAACGCTGAATTATGGCATTCAATTCAACAATGCGTATTGAACCATCTGACGCAAGAAGTGGCGTAGTGCCAGAGCAGGATGGTCCAAACACAGCTCGGAGGCTCTCAAAGAACTTTCTAGTGTTGTTTGTGTCGGCATATTTCTGAGTTTCTCTTACTCGCTCTTCAAGCCAGTCATTTTTCATTTTCCTCAGCTTCTTCTGGAGTACACCCTTACATGCACGCAGTGCATCAGCTTTTGCTGTGGAAGAGGGGTCACTGCAGTGAGCTTGGATGAGACTATTTTTTTCTTTGATGAGCACTTTGATTTCATTATCATTATCATTGAACCAGTCCTGGTGCTTGCGGACAGGAAAACCAACTGTGCTGCTGGCGCAAGAGTGTACAGTCGTATTTAGGTCAGTCCAGCTCTGTTCAATGTTCTCAGGGTCAAAAGTCACGCAATCCAATTTTGAGGAGAGTTCTGATGAGAGCTCGCTCTGTTTCTCAGCTGAGCAGAGTTTTGAAACATTTAGGCGTTTAGGTGGCGCTTTCCCTTGAGGGCGTCTATTGCGCCTCAATGTTAGTCTGAGCTTGCAAACAATGAGTCTGTGGTCAGTTCCACACTCGGCACCACACATCGCCTTTGTTACAAGGACATCCTTTCTGTCAGTCTTCCTCACAATGACATAGTCTATGAGATGCCAATGCTTTGAGCGGGGATGCATCCATGACGTTCTGTTTCTCACGGGGAGACTAAAATTTGTGTTGGTAATGAACAGGCCAAATTCAGCGCACAAAGTAAGTAAGCGCAACCCATTGTTATTGCATGAACCAACTCCATGAGGGCCCAAAACATTTGGCCACGCTGAGATTTCGGAGCCAACCCTAGCATTGAAGTCCCCCAAGAGAATCAGCTTATCAGCTGCCGGGACAGAGCATATGACAGATTCTAGATCAGAATAGAACTTGTCTTTGGCTTCATCTGGGTTTGTCATGGTGGGCGCATATGCGCTAATGAGGGTGGCTGACTGGTTTTTCCCAACTGGGATCCTGAGTGCCATTAGCCTGTCATTTATTTCAATTGGCATGGACTGCAAGTTTCTGACAAGGTCATTTTTAATTGCAAACCCAACACCATGCTGTCTCGGTTCGACTGCACCCTTGCCTTTCCAGAAGAAGGTGTATCCACCACTGAGCTCTTTGAGTTGGCCACTATCAGGGAGTCTGGTCTCACTGAGTGCCACTATGTCCAGGTTGTACCTGCTGAGCTCAATGGCAATAAGTGCAGTGCGTCTTTCCGGGTTGTTTGAGTTTTCCTGTAGTGTGCGTATATTCCAGCCTCCTAGCCTGAGTAAGCTGAATTTCTTTTTGTTTCGACCGCAAAAAGGGATCCCCACTGGTCGCGGTATACCAGTCAGGGTGATGTGAAGGCTTTCTTTAGGGCACCTTTTCTAGCCCCTTCCTCAGTTGAGGTGAGCAGTGCTATCCTTAAATAAGGCTGCTCAGCTACTGTGGGTGCTGCCTCCCCACGCCTCCACTTCAATCGACGATGAAGCGACCATAGCCCACAGCCACCAACGTGTAGGTCTGTGCTAACAGCTTCCAGTTCCAGTTATATACAGAACATTTAATTAATAGAATATTATCAATGTCTGCAGAATTCACTACAGTGTAATGATATGACAGACATGTTGTTATAATTTTAAGTACGTACAAAAAACATGTAAGAGGCAAACAAGACATTCAAATTTCAATGTTTGATACTACATAAAAAAGTTACTTTCCATAATGAAGAAATGGCCACAGAATGTATATAATTATACTTGAAACATACAACAATAACAGACACACAAAAATATTATGAATGAGAAAATTAGTATTTGGAAATTACTAAGAGCTAAACTATTGACTATGATTTATGAAAACGCAGACACTTTTTGTGTCATAACACACTGTAACTCAGAAGCCCAGTGCTGGAAAAGAATAACACAAATATAAACAGAAACAGATGGTACAGAACTTTTGATACTGCTTGCCACTCTTGTCTTTGTTTCCTGCATGAGATTTCCATTGGATGAAGAGGTGCCTATGTCATCACCTCAGAATCCTGGATGTTCTCCTTAATGTGATTGCCGTCGCTGTCTTTGAGGGAGGCTTGTCAGGGTCAGACAATGTATCTGCCTCTGGTGCTGAATGGGGAGTGAATGAGTGTGTCAGAAGTTGCTGTAATATCTCCTGCACAGACCCAACAATACATCCCACGGGAACCAAAACACAGCTGAAAAGTACATGGAAAATATTTGTTTGAAACCTGATGAAGAGAAGCTAACTATCCCTTGTGAAGCCAACCAAAAACAGCCCATTAAAGAGCTGAACAAAAAGCCCTACTTAAAGCTGCAGAAGAACAAGGCAAAGTCAAAATGTGGCAAGAAGAAAAAGTTATGCAAAGCAAAACCTCACATAAGAACTAATACAGATAGGATACGATAAAACACAAAGGAAAAGGAAAGACAAATCAAGCTTTCATCTACTGTTCTTCTTCAGGAAAATCAATGTAACAGGATAGAAAATTAGACGAATAAATCGTAGAATGTTTCACAAATGCGGATAATTATCCTCTGCAAGTTCCAGACCTGGAATCTTGGAACACAGCCCATAAGTCAATGTCAAGAATAAAGCAGCATGAAAAACAAGGAGCAAGTCAAGATAAAGAAACAACAGAACAGAAACCAAAACAAAGAAGGCTGATGTTAGGGGTACGTGGTATTTTCCAACACAAGCCGTTGCTGAACAGTGAAAATAACTCAGTATTTTCTCTATTTGGTTTTGTACTTGGAATATGCGCCCCTAACATTAACAACATTTGACAAGGAAAGCAAGGTGCAGATGCCCAGGGTAATGAACCTCCTAAAAGAAAGATCTCTATATGTCACAATCTTAGTTCTTGTTTCTTTCTCCATTTTTTGAAAATCTGGAGATCTGTTGTTAGTGTGTGGAAGAAATATAACAAATGCAGACTTTGACATGTTTTTAAAATGTGCTGTGGCACTTATCAAGCTGCTTCACAGTTCTGATTTATTCTAACACCTTATCATAAGACTAAAGCCACAAACATTTAACGTCAAATTTCTCAGATGTGCACGAAGGAGAGCTAAAGCAAACAAGAACTAAGGCTGCGATGTGAGGGAATCTCTCACGCAGAATATTTAAAGTATTCTGTGAATGATGATTTTTGGTTAAACTGGAGTTTTCAGCTTCAGCACTGCATTTTTAAATGATGTAATTCAAGTTTGAAAACATTTGTTGATTGTTGTCAAGTCATGCCTTTATAATGTCGCTTGTCATCTCCTCTTTATGGCTGTGAGTTTGATTTACTCATATACTCATCAATATTTGAAAATTGGTCTGAATAATAGGTGCAAATGAAATAATATATCCTAATATTTCATGGGTATATTACTGAATACAAAGTGCAGTGCAACTAACATACGAGTAGAACCAGGGTATTCCAGTTCAACCTTTAAATAAGTCGAAGTCTTCATATTTACAGCTGGCTTTGGTAATTCAGTCAGATTTCCCGCACATTTTCATGCATCAGTCATCTTTGTCGTAACAGTGATCACACCACACTAATGCGCTGTTTTTTTAGAAACATTTTTAACACGCGGGAAAGGATTAGGGTTTGGTAACACTGCATAGGAAATAGCCTAGCAATTGATCCAGCCAGCATCCCTGTGTCAATCTGACATAGATTTGAATAGGATTTCTGCAGGGTTGGTAGGATTACCATAAGGGCTGGTTCCCTACATCAAACCGATGTTGGCACAATGTCAGCACAAAGTCGCAACCAGCAGATCGACAAAGAAATGATATCATTTCTATGTGCAAACCTGACGTCAATCCCACAAGTCCAGTTTCCATAGGGCTGCTGGCTGGGGATTAATTTCAATAAAAAGCATGCTATCCAGCCAGTATGTATTGTCACCTTTCCCTAAAACTGCAGTTATTGGTTTTGGCTACTTTTCAGGAGAAGCAAAAAAAACTATTTCAGCACAGCTGGTCTGGTGACAACGACTTTTTGATAGTTTGCTATTTGATTATTTCTTTGGCTTTGGAGTCTGGAAGCAAGATGTGGCTTTGAATGTAGCTTTGAATGTAGTTAAACATAAATATATAAATCAAACTCTGAGTTACTACAGTCTTAGGGAATGGTGCCCATATGTATGGGATTAGAACAGTCAATCAGGCCAGATAAACCATTTCCTCAATAAGTTTACTTACTGTTTTGAACAAGGAGTACATTTGCCCGAGAGGAGACACATTTGCCATGGAGCATTCAATGATGGAGGTCAAAACTGAAGCAGCACATAGTACACCACTAGAGAGACAGAGATAAATGTACAGCTATAAAATATGCACGGGTGAAGATACACTGCAATAACATAAAAATTGCTAAGGGGATCAAGTGATGAATTTCAGTACTGGCAAATTTATCCTCCATTGACTAAAAAAATTAATTGACTTTGACATGCTGCAGTGTAGAATTAACTTCTACCTTTCAGACAGAAATTTCTTGATCACTTTGACATTTTGAGTGGAAATATGTCTATAAAATTAGTGGGGCCCTGTTTGCTCTCAATTTCATGTTCATAAGGTTGTTTTTTTTCTAGAATCTTTCTGTCAATCAATCTTATTAGACAATTGTATTTAAATGTTGAGCTTTCCAAAGTCTCATGATAATGATAAGAAGCAAAGTTTTACAAAATTCCACCCAATCAGAGTGCAAAATATGAGGCTTGGCACACACATACACAAAAAAAGAAAGGGATCTAAGAAGGCAAACAAAATTTTGGACTATGCCACAAAATTATTTTTTTTATATCCCAAGGGAAATAATCATAAAATCATGTAAAGCTTGTGAATGAACAGTCAGTATGGTGTTTTGATAACTGCCATTTTTGAGACCACATACAAATCTATAGTTTTGTTTCTTGACCCAGACTTCAGACTCCGTTATGAAAAGGTGTAAAGAAATCTGTATTTGATTTGGCACTTTATATGGGCAGATAATAACATTAGAGATGGTAATTAAAGTAACAATAAAATGAATAAAATTCATGGGAACAATTTAAAAAACTAAAACGGCATAAATCAAAGCATGACATGCCAGTAATTGGCATATCAGTATGCTCTTGTTTTAAATTTATAATTACAAAGATTTCATGTTCTGCTTGAAAGCGAGTAAGATGAAGTTAATGGTTTAGCATGAATATAAGCTTATTTCATATCTTATTCTTAGCCATTCCTTCAGGATTTGTCAGTCACACCTTCGACTAACATCCATGCCGCACCGCTGGCAGTTTTATGATATTTGATTGTACAACAAAAATTTCTCACCAACATTGGGTTGACTTTGGTAATTCCAAGGCAGAAGGTCTAGTGTTGTTTTTAGTGACATGCATAAAGCAGTCAAGAGAATTCCACCTGGAGAACAGAGGGATACGTGGATGGATGGATGAATAGATGGACGGACGGATAGCAGAAGGACGGACAGTAGGACAGGTGGGTGGATGGATGGATGGATGGATGGATGGATGGATGGATGAATAGATAGGTGGGTGGGATGGATGGATGGATGGATGGATGGATGAATAGATAAGTGGGTGGGATGGATGGATGGATGGATGAATAGATAGGTGGGTGGGATGGATGGATGGATGGATGGATGGATGAATAGATGGATGGATGGATGGATGGATGGATGGATGGATGGATGGATGGATGGATGGATGGATGGATGGATGGATGGATGGATGGATGAATAGATAGGTGGGTGGGATGTGTGGATGGATGGATGCATGGATTAATGAAGGAAAGAGTGGATGACATCTGTTAATAATTTCACTTTCAGAGATGCAATTACATGTATTAGCTTTTGTATCCTTTTTACTTGAAACTGAGTCACTAGCCTAGTGGCACTTTTGAAGTTGAATCTGCTGGCATCATGAGGACTTGTGGCAAGAGACAGGCATTAATTACTGCTGGCCCTGTCACAATCATTCCCAGGGTGTCTTGATCTTTGGTCATCTGAAATGTAAACTGAACATTGACATTGATTACAGGGGATGACAGTTTGGGAGGGGACTCATCCTGAAAAAAGGTTACCAAAGATAAAGATATCTCTCCTACAGACCAAGTTTTACTTGGATTTAAGTGGGAAGTTATCGACAGGGGTACATTTGTGCTATTTGAATTCAAGATGTGGAAAACCACACCTCTCTTCTTTCTGTACATCATGAAGGCTGAAAGGTGATATGCCTTCACAGGTTTACTCCATCAGTGGGAATTGTGTGACATCAGTGATGCACGATGCACGGACAGAAATGGACATTTACTAGCTGATGTTTCCAGGGGGTAGCAAGACAGCTGACAACCCTCACTGTAAATGGTTGATGCTTTTATACCTCCAGGATAATGAAAATCATGAGCTGTGCACTGTTTTGACATATCAGTTTTAATTTGGTACATTTCATTTACACCACAGAATAAATTGACAAACATTTAAGGAAGCAAACAAAATATATTATAAGCGCTTGGACCATGACACCAAATTCAGGTTGTTTTTTGATATACCAAGAGAAACAATCATAAAGTCTAGTAATGTCTATAATTATGAAGTAAGCAGTCACAGTCAATTTGGCATTTTGATAGTTATTTTTGGGATCACATACAAGTCCATAGTTCACTGTTTCTTAACCCAGAATTTAGATTATATAGTGGAGAATGGTTAAACCAAAAATGGCTAAACCCAAACTAGCGCTAAACTGAAAGAAAATAAGAATCCCCGATTTTTTTTCCTCTTTATCTTTGCTAACAAACTAGCGCTAAACCGAAATAGCCCTACGGTCAAACCGAAAAGAAAATTGCTGGATTCAGTGGCCAGTCCACTGTGATTTGCCATACATCGAGTCAAGTCACTGTATCACCCCACTACACCCCCCTCCCCTCAAAAAATTAAAGCAGAGCACGCTTCGTTCTGCCCGGTAATTAGGCGTACATAGAAGCCGCAGCACTACAGGGATAGGGGGAGAGGGAGGGAGGCCCATAAACTCACGGGTGCGATATCAGACGGCAGCAGACATTACATTTGGCGTATCGTGACTGACCTTTCATGTAAAATTTGTGACATCAGAGAGACAACATTAGTTATCGCGGACAACGCATTTCATGATATCGTGTACGGTTAAGGTAACGAGATGGGCAGGACAGCGGTTCTGTACTGTCCGTCCACACGCATGTCTCCCTATTCTGAGAGTTAGTCCACATTCACCCGCATCTCCATGTCTTGAGTGTGCCTAGGCCTGAGCAATCGCCCACCCTCATTCTCAGTCAAAAACACAGAGCAAGCGAGGACGTGTTGAGTCTGTTTAGCTTGTGGACTTACATTATTTGTCCTCTATGATAATGATTTGGGCTGCCTCTCTTGAAACTGGCATTTTTCAAGCCTCCTATCGCTAAACCGAAACTCTGTCTAAACCGAAAACAAACCCGTGGTCCCGCCGATTTCGGTTTAACCGTTGTCCACTGTATTAAGAAAAATGTAAAGTTAAGTCAATATGACATACCAAATCTTGTCTCTGTTTCACTCCAGCAGTCTATATGGTCAAATAACAACATTAGAGGTGGATCTGAATAAAGTAAAAAGAAATCAATAAAATTTATGGAAACAACAGTGAACAGTTCAAAAATTCACAAATAAAATACAAAGCAAATCAAATCATAACCTGCCATTAATTAGCATGAATGAAGAGCCATTTTGGGTAGATCTATTAAATGACTTCGAAATTCTAGCAGTCAAGAAAATTTTAAACTTCACAGGAACGTGATTGAAATATCAAGTCAGGTGAAATCAACACTGTCATGATGACTACGTACCACTGCTACTATTATCGACTAATCTTACTACCACTGCTATTGTAATACATGTACCAGACTTGCATTACCACACTATTACTTACATCAACCAATGCTTACCATGACAGGGATTCAATCCCTGATTTCCAAACGGCGTCATTAGGAACAACAACAATTGTGACTCTGCCATATTCATATGCGCTCCATCTCAGTCTCGCATTATGCCAGGAAAATGACTTCAAATCGGTTAGGGGTAAAAGCAGCATAATTATTATCTTCAAAAAGTCTTTCTGAGATAATCCTAGTTCTGGGTGGTCCAATCTGCAAAAACGGCAGTCATATTACAGGTTAGTTAGTCTATCCGTCCACTGGTTGATCAGTAGGACAGGCAAATGGTTTAATATTATACACACATGTAGATACATAAACGTCTATTCATTTTATCAGTTCTTCAGTATGTGTGCCTCAAATTTCACATTTAAAAGACTGATCTGGTGTTCTATGGAAATATACTAAAAACATGTCGATGCTCAAGAAAAGGGAGCTTTAATTTGTGTCAGTGTCATGGAAAAAGATATGGTGAAATATTAACGAGAAATGATTACTAACCATTTTGATGCCCATGGAAATAATGATGTTATCAGTCTCCACCTGAGACAGATGCACTCTTAGTATTGTTAACATTATTGGGTTCTTGTTAACATTGTTGGATCCACTGTCAACACTAGCAGATGCATTGTTAATGCTGCCAGGTGCATTTTTAGTACAGATCAGTGTTTGTTCACACTACTGTATTCCAATTGATATGATGAATGGATGGATGGATGGACGAAGTGAAGGACATATGGATGGAGGGTTGGAAGGAAGGATGGACATGTGGACAGATGGATGGATGGATGGATGGACAAACGGACAGCTGGATGGATGTACGAACAGCTGGATGGATGGATAATTGTATGGATGAACCGATGGACAAGTTGATAAAACACATGAAACTTGAACTAATCGGAAAGCCTTCCGAATGCGTTCCATAGCCCGAGTGAAAACAATACATAGCTACCCCGGCGGCTTTCCCTGATATGTCAATCTGACTACTGCCCAGACGAACATCGGCCTACGGCCTCGATGATACAAACTGATTAGACCCTCACATCGTTACATATCAATCTGACAATGCCTATGCACTTGTCGAGCTATGGAACACATTCGGAAGTCCTCCCAAATAATCAAAAACCAAAAACAACATCTTTTTAGCAGATCGACATTAGAGAAAGAAATTTATGCTGGCCTCGGGTGTTGACAGAGTTGTGGTCATCCAGGATGTGGAAAAACAGGTAAATCTCACGGTCAAGCTCAACTTGCATGTTGCAGATACTTCTGGGATTGAAAACCGAGAACAGTTGGCTGAACAAGGCGGCTGCCCAGGCAAAATTCTAAACGCAGCAACAAAAAAAGAACTAATCCCTACCACAAGAATACACAGAAACAAGAACAAAAATAAAAGCAAGAAAAGTGGGATGTAAATGCCAAGGGCAGCGAAACCTCCTAAAATAAAGACAAAAAACTCTCCCTTTTCAACCTATTTCTGCTATCCACCCCCAATCCACTACCCCATTCAGCGCCCCAGGCACACCGCCATTGCTATTTCAAAACACTGTATCCCACACCGCCCAATAAAGACTGTTTCTTTAGTAACTGTCCAAGTAAGTGCCCAGTTAGACAGGATAAGCCAAGCCGTGTTTACCCGAGCCTAACCATACCGCCTCTTTTCGGACGGTATGTACCGGTATATGCTGTCCCTCTGTCCTGCGGTTCGACGGCTTGTGCTGTGTAACTGAATAATTTGACATCATAAGCCTGGCACGGTACAGCTTGAGTGGAAATGATCATGTTCATTTCCACACAAGCCATGCAGTGGATATTGGCTAGATTTACCATCTAGCAATGGATCCTGATACTTGTGTTGTGGTTGTGGAAAAAACGACAGGAAAGCAAAAGAAATCGGAAAACAAGGAGGGTGTGGGTTCCTCCAATTTATTTGAACAGGCAACAAGTTGGCGAGTATCATCCATACACTCTTTGAAAATATAAAGAACTAGCCAACATAGCCTTCAAAGTTCACTTTTATAATAGATGATGATGAAAAAGGGGTCAGAGGGGTAGAGAGAGAGAGGGAGGAGAGATAAAAGATATGAAGAGATAGAGAGTGAGAGAGAGAGAGAGTGATGATGATCATAATGATAATGATGATGATGGTGATGGTGATGGTGATGATGATGATGATGATGATGATGATGTAGATGGGCTAATGGAAGGAATTCCAAACCAGCATGCCAGCTTCAGTTTCTATAGATCTACAATAAGCTGTGAAAAGTGGATAATATAAATAAAATCTCTTTGTAAATGAATACAAAGCATGTAAGAGACTAAATGAAGGGAAATTCAATTGAAAAACTGTTCATTTTGAGTAAATCTGAGAAGTTGTGTGCCGCTTCGGAATTTCTCCCAGGCTAATTGTTGGATGAACTACGAGTGGCTAATGTGGTTACTGCGTGGGTTCAATAGTAACTCCCTTAAGGATACACAGGATTAACAAACACAGGGTTCTGCTGGCAATCTTATTTATTCAAAAGCCTAACAAAGGTATCGCTACCAAAAGGCATAGGGAAAACCCTACCAAGAAAAAGGAAAAAGAAACCCAGAAAAAGAAAAGAAACCCAGAAAAGAAGCCCAACCAGCCATAAGCTGGAACAAGAGAAAAAGACAAAAATATGATTAGGATATAATGACAACATTAATCAGGCAATCAATGGTGGACATACATATTAATAGTATTAAGTATTAAATCAAACAACAACAACATAATATAGAATTTAAGCAATAACTAACTGGATATGTATGCATAGAATAAAATAGCGCTAAGGTTAATGAATAACAACTACAAGTGGCTATATCATATACACAAGGAGTTTCCTAGTACACTGGCAACATAAACTAATTAATGTACTAATCAAAGTATGAAGGACATAACAAATGAAGGGGCAAGAACACAATAGTTTCGCTCCACTGAGCCGGTGTACAGCACATCCAGAGTGGCCATTCCATTTAATAACGCAGTGGCCAACATGGCCCACTGACCGTCCATAACACAGACGCTGCATCCCAATGCAGGCCATCCTCATAGGCCCACTCCCATTATTAGTACTAACCCGCCCCAGGGCTATTGTATTGGTTACTTCCCTTCCCAATCGATACTGAAGGGTCATGCCCTTTGACCTTAGCCGCGGAGCTATGCCGCCAGGCTAACATGTGTATGACACACCACTAGATACATAAAGTAATGTGTACATTCCTTAAAATGAAACTGTCCTTCACACACTTACGAAACTCATAGAAGCATAATACATCTGGATAACTATAATACATGCACATGATATATATATATATATGTCGGCGAGACTCATTGCAACATGTGTAGACTCACTGAAACGTTGTTCATCCACCGCCGCACATAGGACAATCCTGGGGCTCACACATGTGAGGCCCAACTAATATTATACATCTCCAATAGGCCTACATGTAATTAATTACACATCTTAAACATTAAACACACAATCACAATCACACTGCTCTCTATAGCATAGTGGCACTGGCAAGGTACACAAATACCCGTAATACAATCAAGTGTATAGTGCCGCTCGCTGTAACATAAGCCATCCACATTAACATGTCAGGAAATCCTCACTGCCTACTACAACAAGGCAATGCTACACATACACTATATATTTGCACACAAGCAAATCGTGATAGCTTGGTTAGCGAGCCATCATTATCATCTAGCACCGCAAACGTTAACTTTGACAATAAAGTCACAATATCAAGACACTGCACTGCACCGCGCATCTTACACGTCTAATGACAATGGCGATTACCGTTGAGCCGGACTCATAATGGTCTCTGTAGATCAGCATTCTCTACGCGGCATCCCCGAAAGGGGGGGGGGGGGCGCGCAAATTAAAGTCACTTCTAATATAATAGTCTCCAACTTACCCAAAGTCTCTCTGCTACTGACGCAACTGGACTAGGCCATGTTTTGGGCGAGGCGCGCCACGGCAGGCCGCCGCCGGTCTAGGTTCACTGTGCTGTCGGCTCTTGTCTCTGCGTCTTTGATGGAGTGTGTTGACCACTCGAACTCGCATCTTATTTATGAGCCAGCGCGGACATCCGAGAGAGCTATTACGTAGTCCAGTGTTGCACAAGTGCAAGGCTCGGACATTGAGTCCAGCCGAACAACATAACCGGTTAGGGTCCTAACACAATCGAATTTACAGTACGGTTAAAAAGGTGCACACAAAAGTCAGTTAGGTATCCCAGTAAACTGTAGAAATTACTCTAACGACCCCTCCAGCAATAATTGAATAAATTTGACCCAGGTTGGATTTATCGGGGATAACATGCGTCTAACTCATAGTTTACTTTAAATCCGAGACCCTCTTATTAATTATTTCAATAGGATCTGTGCATCAAAGTACAACAAAATTGGTACCATTATAAAGTAGAAACTTGCTGCTAAAATTCTAACTGATTACTTATACCAGAAACCCGGTCATAGTTTTAATATAAATTTTCAAAGTGTCAGGACTAACGACATTTGCCAGATTTGTGCGGGATACCTTCGTCCATTAATACCACGTATCTCCATTGATAACAAACGTTATCATGAGTACCTATTTTGTACCGATAGGGTATTGTCTACTCTCAAAAATGAATTCGGGTTCCCGTCTTTCTGTCGGTGGATAACAACGAATGAGCGAGTTGTAAGAAACTTAAAGCCATGATATAAGAGTTGGAAGCCCGGTGGTCAACATTTCCAACTGACCAATCAAAATGCGCGCTTTTCCTCGTGATGTGAATAACGGGTCCCGCGCTAGTATTACAAGGGAAATAATCCAATTAATGGTACTCGGCCAAGTGTCCATAAACTACTATGAGTGGCCGTCCCCTACTCACGCACTAGAGCTACCATGAAAGCACATTAAAAATAAAAAGTCGTTCATCCTCTCACATAATAATATAATTAAACATTATTATTTTCAACATCTTTTGTCAGTCTCTGTCAAGTTTTGATCTCTATACCTTTTGTCGTTTTTTTGTGTATAAAAAAGATTTTTCTCTGACAGATCTAATCAGAGAGATGTTTAGGTCTTCTGATCCTTCATCAGTGTCCTCTATTCAGCTTGAGGTGACAGAGATGAACGTTACTTGAAGCATCCATTTTGCCTGTGCGAAAGATATCGAGATTCTGCTGTAGTTTGTTTCGATCTCACAAAGCGATCTATTACAGGAAAAGAGGAAAGTGCGGTGTGTTCATTTCCCGTCAATCCACCTTAAGACCGTGCCTTGTCTCATACACGTTGACCTACATCCTTCGTGTGTCCTCGTGGCGGCTTTACGACAATAAGCCTCCATTATAAACAGTCAATGTGTTTTACTTGTAACCATTTCCGTCAGCGCTCCTCAGCACAGCTTGGCTTATCCTGTCTAATTCGGGCCTAAAAGACAAAATGCACCACTTCAGTTACATTAATTAAGTGGATAAAAAATACATAAAATTATGGTAGATTACGGTACAACTATGGCAAGAGATACCACTGGGACAGATGGAGAAGAATATTATTCAAACAATCCTGTGGGTTCTTTCCAAATCTCTTACTCCACATGAATTCATCCAAATGGCCAGAAAGCATATTGTTGTGCACACCAGCCACATATGTTTGAACTGTCTCTTACAGTTTTTGCAATAATATTCCACATGATTGGTGCAAACACCCGTCACGAGATCCACAAAATTCTGGATGTGAAATACCACCAAGTGCTGAAAAGGACGTTGCACTTTACCAGTTGCAATATTATTGTACGATGGCACCCCATCAGACTGAATCATGTTGCCTAGGGCAATTCTCTATGTAACTAATTGCAATGGCAGCAGAGTAGTAGCAGATCTAACCTTTTTCTGTTTCCTCTTCGCCACCAAGATCTTGTCAGTCTCAATGACCTGGCCCAGGGCCCCCAATGTGGTAAGGATTATTGTCTAAATGGTGGGAACATAATATATCATGAAAGTAGCAGTACCACTAAACAGTGGACCATGCCAGACTAGTACAATGGGTCACACTGGTGACAGGTTCCTTAAAATACCAGAGATAACAGCTGTATAATGTTAATGAAAGATAGGAATTCTCCCAAAATGAGCCAGTCTTCAAAGACAATTTCACACCCTGGTAAAAGTTCAGTCGCCCCCCCCCCCCCTTCTTCTGGGCAGGTCAAATGTGCGCCTCCCAATTTCATTAAAAAAATCATTTCATGTTTTCATACAGTCCAGAAAAGGAAAAGTCATTTGCCTTGAGCCTGAATTCTAGGCAGGGAATTGTCGAGCAGGGCATTTGATGTAAAAAAGCAAAACATCCCTACAGAAGATTACCTCGCCCGTCTGTGACACTCCCCTCCAAAAGTCACGTCTTTGTGGAGATCCATGAGCCCCCGCAGTTTGGAAAATGAACTATTACGGAGAGAGTTGCTTTCGCTCTGGCTGGGGATAGCAGAACATGGATGCACAGAAAAATGGGGGGGGGGGGGGGGGGGGCTCAATGCACTTTAGCAGGAAGGTGGAGTTGGCACTTGTAGCGAAGTACACGGACTCGTCGCTGCGTCCAGCATCTTCTTCACGTCTGGGCGGATTTGATACAGTATTCCGCATGTCAGTGGATTCGATAAGCGGAGAGGCAGAGAGAACTGCATGTTCTACAAATCTGTAAATGAGACAATCATAATTGTTAGACTGGCACATCAACCCACTCAAAACAAAGCTCAAAATTGTGAAGTTTGAATGAGCATGCTACAACCGGAACTGCCCTTATTCTCATTTCCAGACGTACTTTTCTAGTTCCACACTTTGGTGTAGGCCTAATTTGTGCATACTTTTCCTCCTAATTTCCACTTTTCTGACTCCACGTGTTCTTATCAGACCAGTTTCCCATTGTTCCTATCACACATAAAAAATCCGACCAATTTCCCACTTTCCAACTTCCATGGACACCCTGTAAAATAGGACGTTTAGAAAGGCAGAATAAAGAACAAAATAAAATGAAACTAACAAATACATGTACAAATTTCAAGTCTCTTATTGGTTGGTAATCTCATAAAGAAACAAAAGATGGAGACAGCACAAATTTGCGTTTGTGATACATACGTCTCAGTATGAACAAAATCTGACCTCAAGAGGACTACAAAAAGAAAGGAGAGAAAAAGAGGACATTTGAGTAAAATCTCTCTAAAGGCAAGGTCAAACTATAAATTGTACAGACTGAAATACATTGCATGCCCAGTCATTCTACATTTCCAGGAAAAATCCACTGTCAGTCGCTTTTTTGGCGTAGATGTGTATTATTGTCATAGCATTCAAGTATTGGATTTGAGTAACTATGGTTAGAATTTCAGTTTTAAGGTCCATTCCCCTTTCAAACGGAAATCTTTCTCTGATTCGAGCAAATTAAGGAGGCGTTCCAATGGGTGTCAGTCAACAGGGATGTTACGAGGACAAGACTAATACGATCGCTCGTGACAAAGGAGATACAAGGTATGACAGTCCAAAGTTTGGATTCTGTTCACAACTGGGTCCAGTCAGTCTAATTATAGTGGTTGTCCAAGTGCAGTCCAAACGTCATCTCTGATACAGCCTCATTACATTGAAAAGACAATCGACCTGCTCCCCATCAACACTCTTAACTCAAGAAAAAAAAGTGCATTTATACCTTCTCTAAGATTCTTTGAGGGAGTGTTAAAATATCCATGTCTTGTCTTCCAAGAGACAGGTTCAAATCACTGTCATTAATCATGGAAGAGAGAAACCCCCCCCCCCCTCTTCCCCCAAAAGAAAAAAAAAAGCACGACCAAACTTCTGCTCCACCTCCACCTGTGCATTTAAAATAGAAAAGCGGACTATGATAACACACTTTTATTTGTGAAGTGATTACTGCTCGGGAAATTTTAAGAAAGAGAAAAAAAAAAGTGGCACGGGGACTCCAGCACACATTACCCTACATAGCTACACTACGTGTGCCGTTTGAATATGTGGTTGCGAGAGCACTTTTCCCACGACATGGACGATCCTAAGTCTAATACTACAGTACCAGTTGCCCCTTAAGATCTAAGGAAGTAGGTTCTAATCCGTATGTTTTGTCCGGCCTACCCCCGACCAAACTCCACCCCAACTCTCATCCCTCAGTAGCGCATGACCAGCCGTGCGAGTACCTTGGTCGACCGCCGACCTCGACGCTACATGGAAGCAGGAGCCAGTGACCACCCGGGTTTCTCCAAAGTGGCTGTTCTGTACTATAAATGATTTGAGGTCTTTATTTTAGGAGGTTCGCTGCCCTTGGCATTTACACCTCACTTTACTTGTTTTATTATTTTCTGGCGGGGGGGGGGGGGGGGGGGGAGATGATACGGATAAATTTTAATCTATTAATTTCAATTTTGCCCGGGCAGCGCGCCCTCCGAATTTTTTCGTCCTTATCCGAGAAGACTAGGTACTCGATCGTCCTTTGCACACTCTTAGTTGTTCTTATAAACCGGAAGTGGAATCGATACTACTTATTTATTCGATTACAAATGACATCGTTGAATATGACAACAAAAGCTATGACTATTTTTGGAAAATTCTCCTGTGTCTCTATTTGTGATCTTGCAACCACAAGGAGGGAGGTGAGCATCCTTATCCCTTCACAATTTCAATTCACTGACCTTCCAAATTGCTAACAAGATACACATGAACCCAATGAACATAACAGAACGCCAAGGGAATTGATGCAGTTGTCAAATTGGACCTGACAATAGCTTTACATTCGGTGAATAACGATGAACCAAAGTAAATCTTACAGAACAAATATACGACCCCAGACAAAAATGATACCAGGCCTGATAACAAACATCAATAATGAGAATTATAAAAACAGGGAGGACTTCCGAATACGTTCCATAGCTCGTCAAGTGCATAGGCATTGTCAGAGTGATATGTAACGATGTGAGGGTCTAGACAGTTCGTATCATTGAGGTCATAGGCCGATCTCGTCTGGGCAGTAGTCAGATTGACATATCAGGGAAAGCCGTCGGAGTAACTAGGTATTGTTTTCACTCGGGGTATGGAACGCATTCGGAATTCCTTCCCAAAAAAAGTGGAAATTGTCACTTGGGTATAGAAATAAAAGAAAAAAGAAAAGACTGCCGAATGTTCTCGGCATCCATCAAACCTATTTTATAAAAAAAAATCACTACTCATGTGACACGGATTTGAATGAAATTTTGAAGGTGCCTGCCATTCAACCTGCAGAAAGTTTTTTTTATAAATTTGAAGACTTGAAATGGTGGGGAAGTATTTTCTTCGCTTTTGCTTGTGTCGCTGATTTCACCCAGATCCTTTATTTTTCACATCACAGAAGCCCATGATGCTATCACTTCTTGCCTAAGTTAGACCATCCATGCCGAGTCGAAAATGCATAAATGGTGGACAATGATTCTTCTTTTGATGACACAAATTAATTCGGATCAGTGAGTGATTCATTGGAATCAAATGAGTCTATAAGCCAGTGGTGGCAAGACCGAATCATGATTGGAGTCATTCAGCGACCTAGTAGTGACAGGAACTGTGTCACCAATGGGTCGTAACAGGGATTAGCACTGATTTGTTTCATACCGTGGGGTGATGAGTTTAATCTACGCATTAGTCCCTTATACCAGTCCCTCGTCAAAGTTTGCTCCGCTGGTTCCTTTGTGTAATGAGCCTCAAGCAAGAGGCAAATCAAAGGTGATTTGAATCATGATTCAAATCATTTTTGATTCATCAGCTGATTCGTTTCGGTGGTGATTCGAATCAGCATATCTTATTTGAATCGCAAAAAATTGACTCGGTGATTCAAACCATGTCCATCAACACATTGCGTGCCATGATATGCAAAACATTAGGCCTGCTTTCTTTCATCAATTGTCTACACAAAAGACAACTTGCCCCTCAGGTGTTGGTAGAGAAAAGACATGTATGTATGATTGCGTAGGTGAGGGGTGGGTTATTTTAGAAATTCTAAAAAATTTATCTTAAATTTCTGTCAGCGGACAATATCAAATGGTAGAAAAGTAAGTTAGATTGAAAATCTTTTAATTGTTAAAAAAAAAAATCCTGCAGATCTTTTTTAATTTCTCACAACCCATAATATTCAATATTTCTTGCCTTGCTAGAAAAGTGCACAACAAGTCAACTTTATCTTCATCAAAATCTCGTTTGTTCCTCTTCTCTCTAAGATAAACATAATAATGTTGGTTTACTCAAATCATTCAAATGACACTTGTTTGC
Organism: Onchidella celtica; assembly: GCA_963931925.1. Lineage (NCBI taxonomy): Eukaryota > Metazoa > Mollusca > Gastropoda > Systellommatophora > Onchidiidae > Onchidella > Onchidella celtica. The sequence continues at coordinate 25,507,967 of OZ007572.1, read as the reverse complement.
CAGTTTTTGAGCATTTGTGCATAAGTCCACAGCAACCTGTACCAACGGAACGTACAATACTGCATATCTGAAATACCCTAATTAATCTGTGATATTGCTTTACCCAAATTGAGCAATTTGGTTATTAAATCTCATTTAATTCTCGTGTTATTTAGTATGACCAAAGGACTTAACTAAACTGACCTAGAATCAGGACACTCGCAGTTTCCCCTTTCTATCTTTAGCAGAGCATGGGACCATTAGAGAGACGAGGCGGCCATTTTGAGAAGGGAGAGGCCCGCTGTTCACACAAAGCGCTGATAGAGAAAAATACGACTGAATGATCACAATGAGTTAGTCTAACAATTAGTGCAAAATACCGATATTAAATCGAGAAAAAGAAAAAACATGAAGAGAACAAATCTTCAGAAACTCAGAGATGTTCATCTGTTAACCCTTTAACTACTGACGCCGTGGAAGCTAGATTTTCTCAATCCCAGTTTATATTGAGATCCTTTTATTTCAGTTGTTTTAAATGGTAAGTGTGAATTTAAAGCAGGGTATTGATCTGTTTTAAAAACTATAGTGACGGAGAAACAAAACCTAGAACTGGCCGAGCAGTAAAGAGTTAAGAGTGATGCAGTTCCAGTATCGAAAGGATTAAAGACTGTTAAAAAAGAAACAGAGAATTAGGACCTAGATCTAGATAAAAGACGAGAAGGGATTGATTAGACAGATTTATTGAGAATAACAGATAATTGCAGAATAGTATTATAATTTAGTTTAATCTAATTAATATCCTCTGAACAAATGAGAGAGAAAGAGAGAGAGAGAGAGAAAGAGAGAGAGTTTAAAGTCTTTCTTGTTGTTTTTTAAGGGATGGCGCAGTAGATTAGATCCTGAGGTAGACCTATTACAATGATGAATAAAACACACAAACGTGATACTGTTAAACTTTTAAAGTATAAGAAACAAACAAAAATGAATAATATAACATACCAGTATGTTTAGTAGTAATCAAACAAAAGCACAACAAAAATATTATGAAGGCAGACTAGTAAATAGTTGTGGTAACTGCATAACAAATTGGCACACTAAAGGCCCTACTTTAGGGGTTAAAAAATTGGAGAACAATTAAAGGGCAACAAAGAAAAGGAAACTACATTTTGCCAAATTCTGCTATGACATCTATAGTAGGCCTACTAAAAGCTATCTCCTAATTCATTATCTTATATCAATCAAATGCTGAATTTTTTTTTTAAAGTACCGGTGTTTATATTATCACAAATCGTATAGTAAAAAATGACAAGATCTAAATAAAGCAGTATGTGTGACACAGGCCCTTAAAGTAAAAGAAGGACGAGGAGGCAACAAAGGAAGGGATACCACTAATGCACATTGCCTTCCACACATCATTCCCCAAAATAGCAATGTCAACACCAAACACATATTAATTAAGCCTTACTGTATTCAATTGTTATTGTTTCATGCTGGTTTCATTTTTAAGCTGTTTGTAATTTTTTAGTCCAACTTGCAAGAATTAAATATTGGTACAATAATCATGTTTGAGCTCTTGAGATCTATAGGCTACATTTACCAAGCGAAGCTTTTCTGAAGAAATTATAAATAATCATTGCTACTGTCACTGAAGATAGATCATATCTTTACTACAGATCTAGATCTTATGTGTCTCTCAGCTAGGTTGTAACAAAACAAAAGATAAACTTAAGCGGTAAACTTGGAATGTGCCGTGCAATGTAGATCTATCTAGTGGTAATCTGTTGCAGAGATAACTTGATTCTAGATCTGGATAGGTACTCTATTAAATTTACACAGAACAGTGTCAGTGACAGATGCCCAGATGGCACTGTCTTGACACATTTTGTTATTAAATTGCTCAGTGTTCATTTCCAATGATATGAACCATTGAATTTTGTTTTATCTATAGATCTAGACTAGACCCTAGTGTTATGCTAAATTCTAAAACGTTAAAAGATGCAACATTACAACCTTTCAAGTGACGACAATTATCTAGATTCTAGTCATTCTCTTAGCCTACAACTTAGGAGTAGCACTTGGCCTAGATATAGTCGGCGGAACTCGTTCCCTATTTCTATTAGCCTACTGGATACTAGAGTCTAGATCTGGATCGACTGGACTCGAGATCTAGAATATCCTAATCTAATCGAGATCAATTAATTTTATCCCCCTTTTTTTTTTCTTTGTCACTTTGGTTCGTCAATCTGAATCTATCCAGTTCTAAAGTCTAGATGTACGGTAGATAGGTTGTAATGTTGCATCAAATCGAAACGAGTTTTCCATTCACTTGTGAAAGGAACCAGGTGTATTTACTTTGATTGCACTTGACTACAACCTATCACACAACATGCAGTTACTCGACATTTTCTTTGCTACTTCCTGTACCTGTTGAGTGTTGAGCTAAATTTGTAGTATTTGTAAACAAATCAGCATCTCTCCCTCAACAAAATGGCGGATCGGGGGCCTTGATTAGTCCGCTAAAAAAGCCTCGTTTTGATTCTAGTCAGTATAGTTTAAAAGCTCTTTGAGTATGACAAAAAGGCGAGAAATCTATGATGAGTAGCACAAAATTTTCAAAACTGAATTTCTGGCAACACAGATTTGGCATTTCGCCCCTCCGTCATGCAGAGAAGTTAAGTGTTTGCCTTTTGCCGTCCAGCTGTTGATATCTATTCGCCCTTTTTTTGTCATGAAACCGACCTTGCATAACACTGGGTAACAAATCTTCAAAATGGATGACATGGCCAAAAAGAACTGATTCAGATTTTAGGTCAAACTGGTTAAATCGCCACACACATTTATGAAAGGATACAAGTGTAGCGGTAACTCGCTTCCTAATATAAACGCAGCTAGCAATCCTACATCAGTCCAATGTAGATTTTTGGAGGATCTGTAGGATTACCGTACGGGCAGGTTCCCTACATCAATCCGACGGCAGCACAATGTTGTAAGCAGCTAGTGGACCTACGCAGGAACGATGTCATTCGTATGTGCAAACTTGAGATGGATTTCTGCACGGTTGCTGGCTGGGAATGTATTTAACATGAAATATGCGTTGTTTGATTATTACATTTTAAAAGATTATCATTTTTTGGGCTTTCGGAGGTATAAACATGTATAGATACTTGTTAAATAGTGTAGGCTACTACCATCACAGGACAACGGCGACCTGCATCATTAGAGCTGCTGAAGATTAAGCAATACGACAGTGTTTCACTGTTTGCAATGCTTACCTTGTTTCAAAATCTAATCCATAAGCATATAATAATATTCTCGTTACCATTAAATCAAAATTGTCTTGCTACATAGCATAACATTTAACTCTGATAATATTCGTGCCTATTTGCTGATAAATAGGCTTTGGAAACATCAGAAGCGTCGTTTTCGTTTCAGAAGCTAATTGGGGCCACTTTTTTTTATTCAAATAAAAAAATGCAAATCAAACAGCAATGCTAGATGCTCCAATCAGGGGATAAAGAAATAATTCTTTTATTATTGTTTCACTGGTCACTGTTCCACGCTCGTATACCCAGCCAGTAACCTTTATGTCAATCCAACGTAGATTACTGTAAGGGCAGTTTTACTAAATCAAACCGACGTCGGTGCGATGTAGTAACCAGTGTCACGAGTGGAGTGAGTGCAATTAAGGGGATTGCTACAGAGCGGGTGTAGAGTAAGAAAGGCTCACAGTAGACAGCAAGTTAAGCGTGCTGTTGTGAGTAGTGGGGGCGGGGTCTGAATGAGGCGAAAGCGCGGTATTACTATCACTGCAAGTTAGAAGGTCCTAGGGATCGGACCTGTGAATAAAAGCCCATCGGGCGGACATAAAGGGAAGCAGTCGAGAAGACTAGTGAGAGTCTTTCCAGTTATGACTGGTATGTAGAACGTTGATTGATTATTATGATTGATGTATTATATTATATTCGTCTATTACCATGATGTGAATAAGTATATGTGAGGAATGTGGAAGTCCTTGATATTGGATATAGCAATGTGCGCCACGAGCGATAGATGAAAGTGAGTTCATGGATTTGTAGCGCGAGTGAGTAGGGTGTACTCCGATGGAGGTGTGTTACCGTAAGATGTGTGGTGAGTGAAAGGTGAACTAGTGTGTGTACGCTTCATGGATTGTAAGGAGAGGTGGAGTGAATAGAAATGGTAGGGTATTATACCAATGTAATGTTATTCTTGTAGGTGTCGGGGACGGGCCGCAGAGCCACCTCGATGAGCACAGGAGATAGGCCAGCATAGGACCGGAGGCCGCACATAGGCCAGAAGTGAGGCTGTCAGTGCAGGACAGTAGAGGCACATAAAGTCGTGGCAGTCAGGCCACGGACAGGGACGTAGATATATGAGAGTGAATGAGATACTATATTGTTGCCATGTTGATAGGCTAGTGAACTGATACTATGTTGTTGCCATGTTGATGGCTATGGAATTACTAATGTGTTATTGCCCTGCTGAGGTGCTAGGGGAGTGTTAAGGTGTATGACAATAGGAAGGTGATATTGAGAGACTGCGGTGCCAGTAACTTATTAATGGGCTATTAAGACCCTGAGGGGAGAGGCTGAGGCCGAAGTGCCTTTAGGAGTAACTACCGGATTGTGGATCCGAGGGAGAGTGTGTGTGAGAATAAGGCCGTTGTACGGCAGTGCATTTCAATAATATAATGTATGTAATTGCGCTATTATATGTATAATTATGTTTAATAAATGTGTGAGTCTGATGGGTTGTTCTGTTAAGTGTTAAACTTGTTTGTTCGTGATTGTTGTCCTGTCATACTTATTACATCTCCCAGTCTGGGATTTGTGACATTGGGGGCTCGTCCATTGTGACTCGTCCATTTTCGTAATATTTAGTTGTAGTTAGTTAGTAGGTATTTGTGCTGTCTTGTTCGTTGGATGAATGGACATTTCATGATATGATTTATGTATATTTATGAATAATAATATGTATTGATGCATGTATTTTGATGAATAAGTATTAATGTGTACTTAAATTTCAGAGAGACAGTGTGTGTGCGTGCAGCCTGAGGAGACAAGCAGCCAGAGCTCCGATTAGGTCGAGGACTTAAACTCATAAGGCTGAAAGTTAAGTAAAAGTCTAAAATTTTGTACCCTGGATTAAGGGCTGTCTTTTCATCTGTCTGTTTCCCTGTTTTTGCTGTTTTTGTTGTCGTTATAGGTTGTACGGGCGGTGGCGCGGGTTTGCTGTGGTGAGCGTAGTTTATCCTCTTCGGGAGGTGGGCTAATCTAGGAACTTCGTTCATCACAGTGAACAGTTCTGTAGGGACCTGTAATATTGTTTAGATTGTAGCGTTCTATCTTCCTCGTTGTTTTAGGAAGACGTTTCTCTTGTCCCTCTTCTACCTTTCTGTAGATACGTTCTTTTTTTTCAGACTCTGTTCTTGTTCGTACCTTGTAGTGTAATCGGCGTAGTTAGGTTGCAATTTTTTTTTCCATTATATTTTCTTTTTTAGGTCTTTGTCCTAGTCTGGTTCGTTGTCCTTGACGTACTTGTGGTCCTTCTACTGTATTTCTTCATTCTTGTCGTTTCTATTTTCTTTTATAATTAATAGTGCTATACATTTTATAGATATAGAATTAGTTGTGCTGTAAAGGTAAATTTCTGAATTGTATTTGAGACAACTGGGTATTCTTATATCTGGTGTGATCTCAGGTCTCTGGTCGTATCGTTAGTGATCATACCGACAGGTTGGTCGTCTTAATAAGAGATACCATAACCATAAATCTGTGAAATGGCGGAACTCCAACAACTAATGAAGTTGGGTAAGGAACTTGGCCTGGAGGGAGAAGAGCTACGCGGCTGGATTAAAGAACAGCAGGCGGATTTGCGCGATGAGCGTGCCAAGGATAGAGAGCGAGAAAAAGCGGCTAAGGATAAGGAAGAGGAGAGGGAGCTTAAGTTAAAGGAGATAGAAGCTCAAGAACGGGAGCAGGAGATAAGGTTAAAGGAGATAGAAGCTCAAGAGCGGGAGACAGACGCGCGAGTAAGAATAGCGGAGTTGGAAATCAAAAAGAGTGCGCCAACAGAAACAGTTGAGCGGCAGGTACCCAATAAAGGTGGCGTTAGGATTAAGCTCCCTACGTTCGACGACCGGAAGGACGACATAGACGCCTTCCTTTACAGGTTCGAACTGAACGCACAATTGCAATGGGGGGACAATAAGGAATTATGGGCCACGTACCTGGCATCGCTATTGCAGGGGCGAGCGTTAACCTACTTTAAAGAGCTACAGCGCGAAGACGTGCAAGACTACGATAAGCTGAAGGCTTTGCTGCTTCGCCGATTTGCGCGTACCGAGGAATATTTCCGGGAGCAGTTTAGGCGAGCACGTGCAGACACCAGGGAGGACTTTGCTGCCTTCGTCGCGAGACTAACGGAGTATTTCGCGAACTGGGTAGACTTGGCGCATGTGGGCACGGATTTCGCTAAACTGAAAGACCTAATGATCCGTGACCAGCTGTACGCGTCGTGCCACAAGGATCTGGTGGCTTTCCTGAAAGAGAACGAACCCGCGACGGTGCAGGAGGCGTCTAAGTTGGCGGAGGCATACCGTACGGCGCATCCGTCCAAACCAGTCGCCAGGGCGTACGTCCAAGATGCTGGCTACGTCGCCGTTGTCGAGGGGTCGCCGGCAGGACTTAGGGACAGGTCGCGTCAGCGTGGTGCCTATAGCGGGCAAGCCCAGGGGCAGCGTAGGGGCTATCACCAATCACCGGCATATGGATCCGGTAAGTTTGACCGAGCAGGAGGGCTAGGTCGCGGTAATGGCCGGGGGCGAATTGGGACCTTTGCCGATGACCGACGGCATAGGGACTCTAGTTCCGGTCGCGAGGGGTCACGGGGACCCAGGCCTAGGGCAGCACAGGGAGCGGAGTGTTGGACTTGCGGACGCGTGGGTCACTTTTCGCGCGAGTGTAGGGCCGCGAAGTGTTGGAACTGCGGAAGAGCAGATCACATCAGCGTGAACTGCCCTGCAGGTAGGATAGCCGCGAACGTGGACAGTAGCTCCAGTCCATGTTCCCCAAATAAATTTCATCATGCGGCTGCGTGTGTTACATCGGACAACGGAGGCGGACAGTATTCTAAGTGTCCCAGTTGTGAGAAGTTATTATCTTCCGGTATTTTACCTTGTGGGAGAAAGATCCCCGTTATAAATTCATGTCATACAGGAGGTGGTCTTAGGGTTTATCCGGGGTTTGTTGGGGACGAACCGGTCTCGGTTTTACGAGATACGGGATCTACCGTTGTGGGAGTGCATAGAGACTGCATTCGGGATTCACAGCTTACAGGTGAGACTGTCCCGTGCATCCAATTTTCGGGGGCCATTGAGAAATTACCCATGGCAAGAATAATGATAGATACACCTTTCCTTAACGGGGAAGTCGAAGCGGTCGTTGGTTGCTTTCCAGGCGCCCAGCTCATCATTGGGAATGTATCACGGGTAGTTTCCCCGTCCGATGAGAACGTGCAAGCATGGTCGCAATCAAAGGGTATTGACTTTTGCGCCGCGGTCGAAACACGTCGACGGGTAGCGGATCAAGATAAGAGTAGACCCTTGGCGACGCCAGCGGTCAACCTAGATATCACGCCAGAGCGCTTGGCGAGATTACAAAGGGAGGACCCATCATTAAACCCATGTTTTGGGGAAGCGCGAACCGAGAAAACGAGGAGATATAAGAACGGGTCGTCCTCCTTTATTGTTCAGGCGGGCATTCTGTTCCGTAAGTATGTAACGGTGTCCTCCATTTTAAAGCAGGTCGTTGTGCCAGCGTTGCTGATCGCAACAGTATTGCATTTGGCACATGATGTCCCATTAGCGGGTCATATGGGGATAGCTAGAACCAAAGAAAGGGTTCTTAAAAATTTTTACTGGCCATCGATCCACAGAGATGTGCAGGTCTATTGTAAGACGTGCAGTGCGTGCCAAAAGACGACGCATAAGGGTCGTACACCGATAGGGGGAATCGATTTTTCTTAACGGTCATATGTAATGCTACGAGATGGCCAGAGGCGGTTCCTCTGCGGACCATAACGTCTGAGGCAGTCGCGGAAGCGTTGTTTGCAATTTTCGCTAGGGTAGGAATACCAGAGCAAATTCTGTCTGATAGGGGCGCGCAATTTACGTCGCAGATGATGAAGGAATTGTTCCGCTTATTCAGTATACAACCCATCACTACCACCCCTTATCATCCGCAGGCTAATGGCATGTGCGAGAGATTGAACTCGACGTTGAAGTCGATGCTGCGTAAGGTAGCTGCTGATCGCCCTAAAGATTGGGATAGATATATCCCTGCAGTGTTATTCGCGTACAGAGAGGTACGGCAGGAGTCAACGGGATTCTCGCCGTTCGAAATGATGTACGGTCGTAGTCCTAGGGGCCCGACTGATGTTCTTCGGGACATGATGACGTCGCCATCATCGGGAGACGATGAGCAGATTTCGGTGTTTCAGTACCTTGTTGATTTAAGAGAAAGACTATCTTCAGCGCGCACTATAGCACAAGAAGCTTCTGGTATCGCTTCGAAAAGAGCAAAAGACTATAAAGATAGAGGGTCCAAACTGAGAATTTTTAAGCCAGGAGACAAGGTTCTGCTGTTGTTACCTACGGACCATAATAAGTTATTGATGACATGGAAAGGTCCTTATGTTATTGAGCGAATTGTTTCGAAGGTAGATTACGCTATCCACATTGATGGATCAGTAAAGGTTTTCCACGTTGATATGCTGCAGAGGTTTCATGAGAGACCAAAGTATCTGTATTCTCATACTAGTGTTGAAGGACATACCTAATGTCGTGTCATTCTTTGACGATATAGCATGCCATACGTCGACATGGTCTGATCATATTCAGACACTAACATTAATTTTTCAACGATTACGTCATTTTGGGTTAACTGCTAAACCCGCAAAGATGGATTTGGCATGTCCAGAGATAATATTCTTAGGACATATTGTGGGTAGAGGTGTTCAGAGACCTGAAGAAACAAAAATTGACAAGTTAGTAGGGTTGCAAATCCCTAAAACAAAGAAACAAGTCAGAAGCTTAGTCGGAATTTTAAATTATTACAGAAAGTTCATTCCAAATTTTTCCTCCTTGTCATCTTCTCTTACTGACCTTACTAAGAAGGGACAACCCGATAAGGTCCAGTGGACGTCTGAATGTCAGACATCATTTGATAATTTGGTGACAGCATTATCATCGTCACCCATTCTGATATTACCCGATTTTCGATCTAATTTTATCCTCAGAACGGATGCGTCGGACTCTGGTGTCGGCGCTTGTCTTCTACAGGAGAAGAACGAATGTCTCCATCCTGTATGTTATGTCAGTAGGAAGTTATTGCAGAGAGAAAGAAAGTATTCTGTGATAGAGCGTGAGTGTCTTGCCATTGTCTGGTCCGTCCAGAAACTAGGACGTTATCTCATGGGACGAGAATTTTGTATCCAGACAGACCACAAGCCACTGACATTTTTGTCGAAGAATCGTTCGTCCAGCCCACGCTTATCTAGATGGGCATTGGCTTTGCAGCCGTATACCTTCGTTATTCAACCAATTCCAGGAACCAGCAATCATATCGCCGACTACCTTAGTCGAGCCTAGGGCAAGATTTCGGGAGCTTATACATCGGAGAACAGGAACATTGACAGGATCTGTGTGAATAAGTCCACTTTAAAATATTGACATTATAAATATGATATGAAGAATGGTTGATAGGGTGAGTGGTTTTTGATTCTGTATTAGATATTGTGTTTAGTTAGCTATTCATGATGTGACACATATATGCATATTGCAGGCCATATTGATCCCCATATTTTCCCCTGATTTCGGTATTTTATATACTAGGGGAACTGCTAGGTCATTTTTCTAGTGTAGGTATTGCTCACGCTCACTCGTTGACAGTCATCTTGATGCGATTTCAAATTAATTGCATTAATTTTTTTGGGGTGGGGGATGATGTCACGAGTGGAGTGAGTGCAATTAAGGGGATTGCTACAGAGCGGGTGTAGAGTAAGAAAGGCTCACAGTAGACAGCAAGTTAAGCGTGCTGTTGTGAGTAGTGGGGGCGGGGTCTGAATGAGGCGAAAGCGCGGTATTACTATCACTGCAAGTTAGAAGGTCCTAGGGATCGGACCTGTGAATAAAAGCCCATCGGGCGGACATAAAGGGAAGCAGTCGAGAAGACTAGTGAGAGTCTTTCCAGTTATGACTGGTATGTAGAACGTTGATTGATTATTATGATTGATGTATTATATTATATTCGTCTATTACCATGATGTGAATAAGTATATGTGAGGAATGTGGAAGTCCTTGATATTGGATATAGCAATGTGCGCCACGAGCGATAGATGAAAGTGAGTTCATGGATTTGTAGCGCGAGTGAGTAGGGTGTACTCCGATGGAGGTGTGTTACCGTAAGATGTGTGGTGAGTGAAAGGTGAACTAGTGTGTGTACGCTTCATGGATTGTAAGGAGAGGTGGAGTGAATAGAAATGGTAGGGTATTATACCAATGTAATGTTATTCTTGTAGGTGTCGGGGACGGGCCGCAGAGCCACCTCGATGAGCACAGGAGATAGGCCAGCATAGGACCGGAGGCCGCACATAGGCCAGAAGTGAGGCTGTCAGTGCAGGACAGTAGAGGCACATAAAGTCGTGGCAGTCAGGCCACGGACAGGGACGTAGATATATGAGAGTGAATGAGATACTATATTGTTGCCATGTTGATAGGCTAGTGAACTGATACTATGTTGTTGCCATGTTGATGGCTATGGAATTACTAATGTGTTATTGCCCTGCTGAGGTGCTAGGGGAGTGTTAAGGTGTATGACAATAGGAAGGTGATATTGAGAGACTGCGGTGCCAGTAACTTATTAATGGGCTATTAAGACCCTGAGGGGAGAGGCTGAGGCCGAAGTGCCTTTAGGAGTAACTACCGGATTGTGGATCCGAGGGAGAGTGTGTGTGAGAATAAGGCCGTTGTACGGCAGTGCATTTCAATAATATAATGTATGTAATTGCGCTATTATATGTATAATTATGTTTAATAAATGTGTGAGTCTGATGGGTTGTTCTGTTAAGTGTTAAACTTGTTTGTTCGTGATTGTTGTCCTGTCATACTTATTACATCTCCCAGTCTGGGATTTGTGACAACCAGCGGATCTGCGTAGGAACGATATCATTCCTATGTGCAAACTTGACGTCAGTCCTACGCCTCGGATTTCCGTAAGGTTGTTAGTTGGAGACGGACTGACCTGAACGGAGCTAGAAATCCAGTAGCATAAACAACAACAAAGAAAAAAGTTAAATTTGATTATGTTATTAATATATTATTTCCTTTGACCCTTCAGATGAACTGTGCATAAGTCACAACTAATCCACTCAAATAAGTCGACGTTATTAAATATTATACCGGTAACATTATAATTATTATGTATTTGACGAGATTTCGGGGAGGGTGGGATGGGGATGGATGACGTCTTCCACTTAACAAGTTAATTGGCGTAATTATGATATTGTCAAAACTGATACATGTGTTTAGTGTGCTCTCCCGACTCCCTTTTCAAATAAAACAAACATAGACCAATATTCTGTCACTTCCTACAAAAGTAATAAATAACTTGTAAAGATAATCAGTCAATATAATAAGCTCTCACTATGTCATGGTGGAAAACAATAGTACACTCACCCTTAATCGTAGAGCTATAGCTGTGAGAGTTCCTACTCCCAAACTTCTGGAAAGGGTTTTTAAATGCATTAAGTGTACACCCGTGAGCGCATAGCAGCAAGAAGTCTTTTCCGTGGTTTTGAAGAATTGGATTGGGGGTGAAGCGCACGTTTTTTGTTGTCATTTCATGAGAAAAAAACAACAACCTTGACCCATTTCGGCAAACGCAAAACAGGACATCTGATGGCCCATTCCATGTGACGTATGTTACACTTGAATACCAGGTTTTCGCCCTTGCTATCTTCCATAACAAATCATTAATTGAGATATTTATCATTTAAACCTTTTCCATGATCAAAAAAAAGGCAACTCTATAAGTTTTTATCTTTTAAGGAAAAAAATTTAAAATAAGATATAAGTCAACATGGTGCTTAACATGGTGTGACGTGTGTTACAATCATGAAAAGTCGTTCTATAGTTTAAGTAACATTTTCTGGAATTTCTGTGAATATAATCAAAGAATTTCACCAAAATTTTTATGCTCTACTTGTAAATGACTGCTATGAAATTCTGTATCTCATAATTCTTACATTCTTAGACGATCTAGGCAAAAATAAACAAAACAAAAAAAAATGCCGTGAAGTATATTATGTTATATCTTCACCGCTCAAGTGCCATTTTTCAGGAATAAGATTAAAGCTTTTGATTTAAGTTTGAATGGTTAACAATTTACAATGATAAATCATATTTGCTTGTAATTGGTTGTGATCTGTCTGAAATATTTATTGCTAGAGAAAAACTTTATCATGCAAAGTGTGATGTGTGTTACACAAAATGTAATGTCTATTGGATTCTTTCTAGTGAAAACTTAAGTCAGAAATTAAATTTTCCTATTATTTTTGCATTGTCAAAATGTCAATGCAATATAAAAAGGGACAAACAAATGATCACATCAGTTACTTGTTAATAAACATAAAACTGCAAGTTGTATTGAATATTTTTGCTTCTCAGTATGAAATATTGTTCTGAGAAAACATGCGGTAAAATTATGAAATCCAGTTTGTTTTCATCCTCAGGTGACATTTTTCATGTCACAAAACCATTTTAGAAGTTAAACCAAGAATTCTTTATTTGGTAATATTTCAAATGCTATATTATTTTCTCACACTGGTTGACATTTCATGGAATGGGCCTGATGCAGAGTGAGTCGGTGAATGTCTCCCTGCTCGTGAGTACTGGCGAATGCGTGAGTTCGTGAGTTCATTCAGAGTGAGTGAGTGAATGAAGGTATAAATCAGTGAGAAATATTTGAAGGACTGACGAAAGCAGGCCAGATCATGGCATGCTAGACAAATTGTAAAAACCAAAAAATAAACAAACTAGAGTGATTATTCAGTTTGGTGTCGTGTTATAAAACTGTTATATTTTAGGTTGAGAATTTCCCCAGCGGCCCCCACCCTACAATAATCCGATGTAGATTTGTATAGGATTTGCGTAGGGTTGGTAAGATTAATGTCCGGGCGATGTCGTAACCAGCAGATCTATGTTAAATGATACCATTCCTGTTAGCAACCATGACGTCAACTCTATGCGTGGGATTTGATAATAGCTGATTGCTGATTGTATAGTCGATCAAGAGCACATGAGAATTAGAGGAAATCTAGCTAAGTGCTATTTTGACTGTTTTTTCTATAGAAAAACTAACAACAGAAAAAACAAAACAACAACAGAATTTCAATTTAAACAAACCGAATTGAATTAACGTTTGCAATAATGACATCAAATCTGCGAGTAAATCCTTAAAATATTACATTCGATTGGATCATACTGAAATTATGTTTTTTGCTTTTTTTCCGAAAAGCAGTCAAATTTCACTTATCCTCCTTTAAATTCTTATCCCCTTAATTTATAAGAGCTGAGATCTGATTAGGGGAAGATAGAGGAAAGAAAATGTATGACTTTCTGTGGCACACTTTCCCCACCGTGCTTCTGTCAACTATAAAAAACGATAATTAAAATATCGTCTGGATCCCTTAATTCCTACCGGAGTCGTGGGGGCACTGCACTAGTAAGCGTCTCATCAACAGCTTCCACTTCTGGAGGCTATGGGCAAAGGCCTGTGTTGTGGCAAACGTTTCCCCGACCATTCAATAATATTGCCCATCCATCGTAGATTTGAAGCGGATTTGAATCCGATTACCCTTTCTGCTGGCCGGCTGCCCAATATAGTTCAGTTTGTGATCGTAATGCAAGTCAAGGTCTCCGATTCGATTCCCAGTAGCATTTCATACAGGCCCATTAATATACGGTAATCATCATCATCATCACCACCATCATCACTATCATCATCAGTATTATATTATTGTTATTGTTGATCGGCCGCCCCTTTCTTACAAACAGCATTCCACCAGCCAATGAACGAAATGAAATAAGATGAATGAGTGACTGCATGAATCAGTAAGGAAAAAGGCACACAAAAACCAGTTTCAATAAGGAGGGAAAAGGCGCACAAAAACCAGTAACACGTACACGAACAGCTCGTTCGAGATACTGATGTGGACAGATAGTTAAGGAACAGGGAATATATATATATATATATAAACTGAGATAGACGGTTGCATGTACCCATCAACTATCGTCTATTCAACAGTCTCATTTCATTCTTTCCCACTCGCTGTAATGAGACTTGGCTTTGGGCAGAGGATGATTTCTTTTTCTCCATCAGAAAGGGCGTTCATGAGATAGAAATGATTTTCAGACGCCCCCAGTTTGAATCATTTATAATTATATATTTTTTAAAAGAAAGGCTTGTGAATTTGAAAGAGGGAGAGACAGAAAGAGAGAGAGACGAAGAAGACAAATATAAAGTAGAAGGCATAATGAGGTTTTGTTTTGGATCTGAATATTATAGTACCGGGTATCCAAGAATTATGTCTGTAGGTGCACTTTCTGCGTAAGAATTGAGCTCACGACAGCAGCAGCCCCCCTCCCCCTCCCCCGAAAATGGCCGGAATACATCGCAGAACTCCACCGCGAATTGTCTCTTCAACAATCGATGAATATCAATAATGTTCTTTGGTTACCCGTGAATGACTAAAAACATTGAAATTGACTTCATACAGTTTAGGCAAAGAGTATAATTTCTCAGTAATTGCTAAATCACAGAACCGCTCAGCCTCTGAAGAAAAAAAATGTGCTTTTTTCTTGGCGTGTGAAAGTTCTGCTGCCTCGTTTGCCATGTGATATGTTTCAAAATAATGACGAGGGGACACAAACACGGTTAGCGTTTAAAAAATGTCAATCCATCGAAATAATTGTATAACGAGTTTGTGAACTACGTCATGAAGCTTTGCGCAGAGACATGTAAACAACATGGCGCTGAGATCCGAGAACTGGTAGTGGCAGTAACTGAATTTATTCAAGTAGAAAAATAGATTCAAAATGGGCATTCATGATTTCGATGCCATTTTCGAACAACTAGACAGCTTACAAAGAGGCTACCTGACAGCAAAACAGATTCAGCAATTCCATTCTAGTATATCTGATAACAATACGGACGAAACACTGGTGCAAATCTCAGTTGAAAATATTTGTGGGAAAGGATGTGACAAAGTAACGAAAGATTCATTTCTTGCTGTTTTAGATGAAGTAAGTGCGGCCATAAATTGCATGGCATATTTATATTGCAGTGAATTCTGTGACGTTATTGTCATAATTTTCTGTCTGAAACTAGATATCTGTAGGGCTTAAAAAATGCCTTTAAACTTGTTTTACAATTTTTTTACAGCGCCCTATTTCGACATCAACTCTTGTTTACCTCAAGAGAAAATGTTTGTTTTCTCCTTAAAATTTTAGGGAGGAGTTCCATTTGAGATGCATAATAGGGATACTACAGGGTGCGGCTTCAGGGGCGTCTTTGAATGGGGAGCCTCAGGGGTGTCCCTGGTGTCGAGATAGTCCTCTAGATGAATGGTATTGTAGTAAATGTGCATTTCTACAGTTAACATTCAAAACATAAAATTTGTGCTCAACTAAGCCTGTGTAACTCATATGGTACTCCTTCCAATTTTATATTATCACGTAGATTGGTTGTAACATATATATTAAATTTGAGATTTATTCTCAATTCCAAAGATATATTAGATAGATATTTATCCTCGAGCCATTTGAGTCATAATTAAATTGGTTTTCTGCCTATGGTCAGTAAGAATAATTATGCAAGAAATACAGTCTCAGAAGATTATAAATTACTGTTTTTATTTCTGAAACCTTTCTGTCCCTGTTATCAGCTGGAACGAAGGCGCACAACAGACACAGAGGCTTACTGGGACTTTCAAGCCCTAGACTACAATGGAAATAATCTTATTTCATTGACTGATGCACTCCTTCTTTTCCAAGAATATCATGGAGATCATTTCTCTCTAGATACATGGCACAGATTTTTACAGTCTCGAGAAAAACCAGGTTAGATTCTTGTCTTTGTGTTTAAGTTAGTACCAAATTATGTTTCACATGCATCAGCAAGTGACAGTATGATGTGAAACACTTTATTTCCATGCACATTGTTTGGAGAAATAATCTTGAGAAATTGAACCCAATTAGCTACTCGTGTCAATTCTGTGTGTGTTTGTGTGTGTGCTGTATGATCAACATCATCACACAAGTACTAGCACAAAAAATGTTTGCAAAGTGCAAAATTTTGTCCAGCCTTTTGATATTTGGAAGTGATGTCAGACATATTTTGTCATCGCTATTGCTGAGGCTGAAAATGACATAAATGTCATCATCAGTATAGGTCTGTAAATTCTTATATTGATCTGATTTTATTCCTTGCACCTACCTGTTTTAATCTAAATTGCTCCAGAAATACTGTTTTGACTGACAAATAAATTTGCAGTCATGTTATGATCTTTTCATTTTATACAAACAGCATCGTTTATTCAAATAATAGGTTGTTTTATAAAACTTGAAGAGCTAGTGAATGAACAACAATGCTGCACAAAATTTATTAAGTAAGTACTCTCTTGGCAGAGGTAATGAAAATAATTAGTATTGGAGGGAAAAACCGGGGAGAAAAAGCTTGCAGCACCTCATTTATTTCCATCCAAAAAGCCTATTGACAAATCATCATGAATTAGATCACAGTAATTGTATTATTCAGTGTAGCATGGGCCACAGTAATTGTATAATTCAGTGTAGCATGGTCTCACAGATACAGGTCTCTTGTATGCTTTCTTAGCAAGCTACCCATTGTCACATTATTACCAATGATGGAAGAAGTTCAGAATGATAAGATATCAAGGTCCTCGCTTAAAGCAAACTGATAATTTAGAAATAACAAATATCAACAGATGGTGATGTCTACTTTGATGAAATTAGAGACTGGCTCTGTGACATACCTTATCAGTGTCAACCCAGCACACACAGACAGGTGAAACGAGAAGAAGCAAGAGTGGAACATCTCAGTGGTGATGCTGCGTACAAAGATCTGGTGGAAATGAGAAAGCTCTTTGTAAGGATTTTACAACTTGAGCCCTTTCATTTAGATGTCAGTCAATATGTCGGACAGGCAGGCAGAATATAGATTTGAAAATGATTAACACCTTCTCTGATACATGTTTTTCACCACTGTTTGCTAAACAGCCCACTCTCACTATTATATTTACGATGGACATGGTACATCCACAGTACACTGGCACTATTGACGTTAGGACATACGGTACATCCAGAGGGCAGTGAAAGGATTAACCACCACTAAAGCTATGATAAAATGAGAATACTAAACAAATCTTACATCTCGTCAATTTCAGATTTTGTCAGATGTTATTGGGTAATAGAAAGTGTCTGTTCCTATCAAATTGGTATTTAGCAGTAATCAGTTTCTATACTCGTGTCTTTCTGTAATCATGTAATCATTAATAGTCATCCAATGACAGTTATCAATTCGCTGCATCAGAGGGAAAGTTCCTGATAAGCGAGATCTTTTGAACGTGGACTGGTAAAATACATTCTGGGATCGCCTGATTTCTCAAGATTTTTTAAAATAGAGATAGCATTTGTGTTAAAATTAGATTTACAACTTACATCTCGTTTTCTGAAAAGTTTTGTTAATTACTAAACACAACATCAAAAAGAAAAAGAAAAGACAAGAATAGGGCAGATTCTACGTCTTTGTATGTGAGCAAATCATCAGTATTCATATCTTTATAATTTATTTAGACAAATGATGACCTAGACAGAGCCGAACAGGATGAAAGAAAAGAGCATATCCATCACCATTCCAGGAAGAAACTTAACAAGTGAGCAGGGACTTTTGTTGTTCCTTTGAATGCTAAACATTTGACATTTAAATCCTATGATGTGGAAGATGCTTTATCAGTTTAAATGCACAGGAATTTAGGTCTGCCGTAATGGCATATTATTTTACATCTGTGTGACCTTTTCTTGTTGTTTTTTAAATTATGTTTTTTTCTACCTGACCTGGTTTTTCTTAGAAGATGCAGTGTGAAATGTGAGTTGCTAAAATATGGAAATACAAACTAAAACTCAGAACCAGAACAAGTTCTGTAAGGACTTTTTTATTGTGAATGTGGAGTTTTGTTACTGCTCTTCTTGTTTTCTATTTTTGGTTGGTGAAGTTCATGAAAATCTGAGAGAAGATACTACATGAGGATTTGAAAAACAAAATGGGGAACTTGGGTATTGAATCTGTAAGTTAGGGTAACAGTCTGCCATTTGATAACATAAAATCCATTCATATACAATTAACATCTCATCATTGATATATATCTAGATATTGATATCTACCTCACATTTCCAGTCAAATGAAGTTGTGAATGAATAATGAAAGGTTTTGCTTCTTTTTTTAACTGGAGAGCTTGTTGCAAAGTGTATACTGTCTTGTATCAAAGGTGGAAGACACATGGGCTGGGGGCAATGCTGAATGATGACGGACTCGGCACTGCAGATGATGACACAGATCTCACTTCAGCCGAGCCAAGCAAAGACATGGTCAGGACAAGTGATGTCATCGATGCTCTTGACAGCAAATACAGTATGCTGCAGGACAAAATCATCATGGAGATGGCTGCATATGCAGCAAGTGAGTGTAGTATAGGGAAATGATCATGATTAGTGGTCAAGTTTTCCACAGTGGGCATTCTGTTTTTGCAAACAGTGATTGCCATACGTTGAATACAGTAAGGGATATTAAAACACTGACACTTTAAAATTTCAAACTTTTTTGTTTGTCTGCTTATCTTTCTCCCTCCCTGTCTGTCTCTGATTGAGAGACTTCCCATAATAATCTACAGTCTTGTCACAGATCTCATGCATACGCTTGTTTCTGGGTAGGAAAACTGCACCAAGCCAAACACATATTAAATACAGTCTCCCCTGAGTAGGCATATCAAAAAGACGAAGAAAAGGAGCAAAAAAACAAACAACATTTTTAAAAGATTTGCCTGGGACTTTAATAAATACAGCATGTAATTACAAAGGAGACTGGGTTAGATAAGCTGACACTTAAGAAAATTAAATTTATAATTTTTGAAACTGTCATTCAGGCAGAGCAGAAAAGAGGCCAAATTGCACAACATGAAATAATGAGAATTAATGCCGTAAAATTGATCTATCTACAGATATGGACAGTGAAAAGTCAGAAATTTTCCAGCAAACAAAAAGGTCGCTGGCTAAGTTGACCAAAGACAAAGCTCTCAGTGAGAAAATTGATGACCTCCCAGGGTCACAGGTCACTCTGCCTATGACCTTATTTGGCATGCTGGGAGACCTGAGTGGGGCAGAACAGGGTAGAAAGGAAGAATTCAAAGAACTGTTGGGACGGCTTGAATATGAAGGATTGAATGATGCTGAAATCGACATTGTGTTGGCAGAGAACTACAAGAAACTTACTGATGGTAAATACAGACTATGTCCCAATTCTTTAATCCGATTTGTGTCTCAGAGTTTTCTGGGAATAGACTAGACATGTACTTTTGATATTTTAATATTCTGGCACTTTCCTGGAACTTACTGAGCAAAGATGATATTTCCTTGTAAAGTTACTGATGGTAAGTACAGGACTGTGTTCCAACCCGTGTATCTGATTTATATCTCAAAGTTTCCAGGAGGAGATGAGAACTGTTCTTTTGATAGTATAATATTCTGGAACTTGGTGTTTTCTGAGCAGAGCTAACATTTACTGTGTGTCAAAGGCACATTTTAAAGGCCAGATTTTGAACGTGGCGAAGTCTCTCAAAAATGTCACTCATGGTTGAAAAACAGTTAACCTAATTACTTCTGATTCTTTATATCCTTGTAGATTGATGCTGGATGGAGACTCTTCTTCTTTCACACCAATTCTACTCCGAACACTTTCTCAGATATCTATCTTTCTTGGTATTACTCTTTCAGTCTTTCTGGAAAAGAAACACTTTTTGAGGTGCATGGAAGAAAATATTATACTTTAGTTTTGCACACACCCATTAAGTTGACTGTGGATTGCCAGTCCACTTATTGGCAGCTCTAATTTGTTTTTTCTTTTTTTTGGTTTGTGTTAAATCTTTTGGCATTCAAGTGTAAACTATGAACCTATTTTATATTTGATTCAGTTAGAGTTGCATCTTGCACTCGGATAATATAAGATATTTTCCATCCAATCCTGAAATGGCTTGTTTAGAAAACAATAATAACCCAAGCTGATATAGCATGAAATACAAGTCGCAAATTGTGTTAAGTCATTTTTCAGGCTCCAGAATTCACAAAATACACAGTGGATGTTATATGTTTATATAGAATAATCATATCTGAACATTTGAAACAATGGTTACAGGCCAACAAACTTGTGGGAAGGCCCTTGTTCAGCTTCATTTGCGACACAAAGCAGAAAGGAACTCTGTTCTTACCTCTTTGCACAAGAGCAAGGGTTCTTTGCCTTCATCTGCGCTCCTAGCACTTCACTACTGGGGACTACTCAGACAACTTCATCTGCTGCAAGAGGAACCTTTATTCACACAGGCTGGATTGGCTGTTGGTTTAGGGGAAAGAACTCAGACGTATAAACCAAAAAGGTATATGTCTTGAATGACAGATGCATTTGCTTTAGAATACCACCAGTGTATTGTATCTTGCACTCTCAGCCATATTATAGCACAGATAATAAAGACTTTTTGGATCCCAAGAATCTTGCGACTGTTTCCAACTTTACTAAATTTCCTAGTGATGTATTGCACTGTACTTTACAAAGTAGAGGATTATGTGTTAAGCACAGGCAATGCTGGCTCTGGCATGCTTATCAGTATTCTTTTTATTTGTTACTGACAAAAGTTTCTTGATCTTCGTCAAGAATACAGATGTCTATCCTTTCCCTTAACTCCATTTCCCTTTTTTTATAAATTTACAAGGCAGTGTCTTCAGATAATGAGTCCCTATGGCTCTTTTATAAAACTTCAGAAATTTAACAAGTGCCATTTCATAATCCTTTTGAGGGCTAAACAAACAGTCCTTTTGAAGATAAACAAGAGCGGAGGGTTAATCTTTTGGAAACGGGGTGTATTTTGGATCTAGAAAGATGGGGGTTCACAGGACAAAAAAGGATAATGTATTTACAGCAGCAAGAAGACCCACCATTGATATGTAGATTTTATGAAACATGCATTCTGATTGGCTACAAGACCATGACATGTCTGATCAGTTCTGCTTTCTCAATGGGTGGATAATCGACCTGTTCGTAAATTCCACTGTAATGCAGTCAGGCCCATGAGCCCCATCGTCTCTTTCACTGTAAAATAATTGATGATATATGCCCTATTGCCTTCTAAGGGTTACAAAACAGCCCATTTGACTGCTGCAGAAGAAGAAAACCTAGATGAGAAACAAGTAAGCAGAACAAAAATAACAACAAGGAAAGTGAGGTGCAAATGCTTAGAGCAGTGATCCTTGAAAAACAGACATTCAACCAAGTGCCATTTCACAATGTAATAATAATAATAATAATGTATAGCATTTATATAGCGCATATCCATTTAAAATGCTCTATGCGCTTTACAGAAACAACATGTCAACCACAGAGCAGAATGGAGCTGCCTGCGAAGCGCTCAACACACTGCACTGCTTCTTTCTCTCTCCCTGTCTCGCTCACTCTCTCTCTCTATCTCAGAGCAAATTGTAACGCAGCCTGTTAGGCGCAGTTCACAACTCACAACAGTTCACACTCACAGCAGTTCACAACACACAACTCAAATAATATTTGAATATTTATTAATAACAATATATATTTAATAATGAATAATAAATTTTGTTGCTCCTGGTGGGGAGGGGAGGATGATATGGATAAATTTTAATCTATTAATTTCAATTTTCAATTTTGCCCGGGCAGCGGCCTTTCAGCCTGCTCTTTACGATTTCCAACTGCCAAGGTATCTTTAACGTGCGCAACGTGCACACGGGCCCTCCGAATTTTTTCGTCCTTATCCGAGAAGACTAGGTACTCGATCCTACCCCCCAATAGGACCAGGGACTTGAAAATATGACAAAAATCCAATTTCCAACATGCCTGCACTGCCCGGGTTTAGAACCCGGGACCCTTGGCATGAGAGGCGAGCACCTTGCCTCTAGACCACCTTGTCCCCAAATGTAGTGCATTTTGAAATTTTGCAGTTTAGTCTTATTCATTGAAAGAAAAGTTTCTCACATTCAGCAATAAAACATCCTGGTTATTGACATCTGCAGGTTTGACTGGGATCAGCAGAGGTCTGAGATCCTTGCAGGGAGAAGATTAGAAGCTCGCAGAGGTCATAAACCAGTGAAAAGATCTACGGCTGCCCCTGACCTAGATAGCTTGCAAGGTATGGGCTTGGTTGCCCTGAAAGTCAGGCTGGTGCAGGAGATGGAAAATCGACACTATCTTGAAAGAGAAGTAAGATGTTGATATTGTGATTAATTTCCTTAATTATTTTGTTCATCTTTGCAGTCACAGAGTATTGCATGTGTGGCTATTAGTTTGCCATATAAATGACCCGACGGGAAACAGACAACCCAGCCAGCATCCCTAAGTCAGTTGACATAGATTTGTATAGGATTTCTGTAGAGTTGGTAGGATTACCATGGGGCTGGATTTCCTACATCAAACTGAAGCCAGCGCAATGTCACAACCAGTGGATCTATGTAGGTACAATGTCATTTCTTTGAACAACCATAAGGTCAATCCTGTGTCTGGTTGTCATGCGGTTACTGGCTGGATAATCTACTCACTCTCTACCAAGTAAGTCTCTTTTCATTCTAGTCAGTGTTCATATGCTTGGTTTCATGCCTTATTATCGGCTATATTTTCATGAACTGATGACTGAGAGAACACATTCTTGAAAAATAATTTATAGAACATGAATAAGTTTCCCGTGCTGTGTTACAATAACCTAACACCATCCCTAATCCTATAAGTATTTGAAAATATTGAGCATTTGTGTCAGTATGACTGCCATTTTGACAAGGCAATGATAACAATTGAGCTGACCCTGTCTGATAAAAGAATTCCTTGCTTAGCAGTAATAATTGCTTCATATTTTATAATGAGAAGGCAGCACTCATGGCCCATTTCTAAAACCAGTCCATACATCTCTTCAGGCTTTGATCTATATGCTACAAGGACATGACAGCAGAGCATCCATGGAGACAGCTGCAAAAATGTCATTCAACGATCGTAAACATCGCCAGCGCACACTACGTAGTCAAAGAGAAGAATGGAAAAGAACAAGCAACCCAGACTCGTCTGCAAATACTAGATTAGTGCAGGAAGGTATGTAACTGTCTTTCAGTGAAACTTGTCTAACATCCAGACATCCATTTTGAGTTCAATGGCATTGCACAGTATTATATGGAGATCTTCATCTTCTTTCATTCTTGTCAGTTTGCTCAAACGTAACAATGAAGTAGGGAAGCTGGCTGGTATGACCATTTAAAATGCAGATAATGAGATGCTTGTCATTTCATACATCAGAGAGTTGTGCAAGACATAAGCACTCATCTTACAAGAATGGGAACTGCCATTTAACATTTCGTTGAAAAAACAATATTTCATTAACTTCTCCTGTTCATATGAATGGGTTCCATGCTAATAGTACATAATGTGATAATATGCTGCCAGAAACAAAATTAATATAACAGTAATGCAATGGACCCAGATTTTGACATTTTAACAGTGATATGGTATTGCACAGGTTGATTGACTGAGTTTGGGTTAAATGGCATATCAGCATGATAATGACACAATTCGCCTTCCACGGTTTTTCATTAATTGGCTTTGGGCCAGCTTTCAGCTCTCAGATTCCTAGAAGTAAGATCAAATAAATGTGAAGTTAAAAATCTGACGGGAAAAGGCTCATACTGTAAAGTATGCCTATATGAGTCTTGTAAATTTGATAAAAATCTGTTAAATTTACTTGTAGAGTTCGACCTCCTTCAGAAGTATTGCACAGGTATTTGTGAAATCAATGGAGACATATTAAAGAGTGTGTCTGAACTAGTGTTTTCTTAATGTCTCAGCTGTTGGCTTGTACTGTGAAGAGAAGCGTGCTGAACTGGAAACCAAGAACCACAATGTCAGGGAAGAGTCTGTACTGGCAGCAGTCTTGGCTGATGTGCAGCAAAAACAGGCAGTGGAGTTCCACACATTTATGGGTGACATTCACATGAAAGTTAGTACAGTGTTCTTATCTGTTTGTTTGTTATTATTGTTTTTTTTTTTTTATGTTTCTTTTTTGTCGTTGTCATCGTTTTATATTTGTAAAGTTTTTATCTATTCTTTTTATGATCTGCCTTTTAGGTTTCCAGGACAAATTAGTGGCAGGTATTTTATAGATAGCTGTAGTTTGTATTTAACATGAAAAATGTTCTTCATTGTTTCTAAGAAAATTTACCGGGAACTTTTAAAAATATAGTTTTGATATTGTTGCCATATACTCTTTGTCTGACCGTCCCAACAAAAAGTTCCGTTGTCGTTCAGCCGATGTTATTATTCAAATAGTGAGCAACGTTTGGCCAAAATGGAACAATCCATAATCCCGTCTGGTGGTCGTTTGTGGCTGTGCCATAAGAAAGCAGAATGACCCATTTCCAATTTGATTCTTTGCACATAAGTTTCTAATAAGCTTACACATATGAGTTTACGTAGATAGCCCACATTTTATTTAATGCCAAGTTTTAATTTCTGGTTGATTGAAGAAATACTATTCTGTTATAAGACTTTGAACAGAGAAACGCACACAACCCATCCGGCCAAGTATGGGCAATTCCTGGATGTAAACAACGGCTGTGGCAGTGCATTATGCATTTTCATAAAGCCAAAAAAGTTGGAATTTTTTATGAGGCGCTGGCCAGACAAAGTATATAGAAAATTTATATTCAGCGTTAAGCCTTGATTCTCTGAATTAACTTTGCACAGAATGCAACAGACCTCAAAAAGTTAGTGCTGGAAGAGATTGAAGCAACTAAAGATGAGTATTTCAGCAACATTGCCTATGTGGTCCTGGGTTGTGTAGATATTAGCGAGGATGATGCAGAATATCTCAAGGCCCTGGAGGGCAAATATGCAGCATTAAGGGACCAGATTTTGGTGTTTGGATTGATGGAGAAGATGGGATCAGAGTGGAAGAGGTATGGGACACTGTTTACTTGATTCTTTTTTATGATTTTCAGTTACCTATATATTATGAGAAAGCACTCACTGATTTTTGTGGATGACCCTAAGCAAGCATCTCGATACACACTTGTCAGAGTTTATGTACAGATTCCTTTCGGTCTGAAGTGATGCTCTTTTGATCATTTTTATTGATGCACATGGTTAATAAATTTTTTTGTTTCTTGTTTGATTCACAATTGTTTGTGACTATGCCAGAAGAAAGCAGAATGATCCATTTCTAATTTGATTCTATGCATATAAGTTTCTAATAAGCTTACACATATGAGTTTATGTAGTCAAGCATTCACATTTGCATACACCATTGCTAAGTACGTCTATGCAACAGATTATCAATATCAGGAAAATTAATGGTGGCAAAATTCCTTTTAATGGGATCTGGTTTCTTAGAATAAAGGCAGAATAAATTTATTGTCCTGGGAGTTCAGGAATAATTCTCATATTTTGAAAAGGAAAATAGAGAATCTGCTTACCTCAGCAGTAGGAAATGATCTAAAATTCTCTTATTAGGCCTCGTCCATCCACTTCAAGATGTAGCCCTCCACCAATGATCTCCATTCTTCTTTGTTTTCCATCCATCTTGACCATGCCTGTCCATCTGTTGCACAATATCATCTTTCCATCATCTCACAGGGTATCCTCTTTTGTTTTCTAGATTTCTATTTGGTGCAACGTCTTTTTCATCTGCTACCTTTCATTCGTCCGATATGGCTAGCCCACTTCCTGTTTTGTTGTAATATAAATTTCTCAGTCTGTGTAACCTGTGTTGTTTCCAAATATCAGTGTGACAAACTTTATTGTTAAGCTTTATTTAAGAATATTTCTTTCCATTGTTCTTTGCAAGGTGATCTACAGTTACTTGCAGTAATTTTCTTGATGTTGTGGTTTATCAGAATTTAAAAAAAAAACTGTTTCTTGTAGTCTTCACAAAGAAGAAAAAGAGAAAGAGTTACTGAAACAGCGCAAAGAGGAGAAGAGACTGAGAGGAGAGGGACTATTGGGTCAGATGAGTGCTTTAATAGGACCCAGATCACAGGTATGAAAAAGAAGATGTTTTTGTTTTTAGATTATAGAATATTCTGGTCCATATCACTTTCTGTGTGAAAGCATGAGACATTTTTTTCACCTAATTCAATCTGACAGTCCAATAGGATTTTGTCAAATAGACAAGGAATATCATTTACGTTGAGGGTTGGCAACTAGAATGTTTTATGTCCAAAATTGTCAAATTGAGAAAAAGTAGTTTGAAATGTGTAATTTAGAGAAAATTAAAATATTGCAATAACTTCAACATGGTCACATGATTTTATTTGCTTATGAAAGAAAGTCACACATCTTGTGTCTTAGATATCTACAGGCATTTAAGAGCAATGAATAAAACTGGACATAACACATTTGGGTCGATAACCGCAGATATGTGAACCATGACATACTGAAGAGGGGAATAAAGTTTTAGGTCAAAGTCCAAAACTTTACCATCACATGCATTTTTACTTTTACTTTTTTTTTTTTCAATTTCAGCTCAGTAGTTATTTGTTATCTCAACTTTGCAGGCACTGGTGAAAAAAATTAGATGTTTTTCTAGCATGCCTCAGATTAATGGGATAACACTGCCGATTTCGGTACGAGATCTCATCAAACATGGGTGAATTATGATACCAATTAAAGGTTTTAATTTAGAACACATTGGACAGACGATGAAAATAACAGTTTTTGGTTCACAGGGATGATGGTTTAAATAATTTTTAGTGGAAACACCTTTTGGTTTCTGTTCAGTCTGTATGTAAATTATGATATTAGTTTTTATATTTATTCACAGGCTCTAGTGTCTTTATACTCTCTAATTGGAGAAGATAGGGCCTATGAGAATGGTGAGTTTGCTTCCTTCAGTACAGAACAAACTTGAACAGCTTTATCCAGTAATGTACATATTTGTATCACCCTCTGAAAATGGACCCATGACCAAATATAGCTTGTAACTGCTGTTCTGATCTTTCCATATATGTAAGGCAAATACAGCAACATATTCATCTGATGGGCGCTTATGCTAGGGTCTCCTCCTGTCCTATCATTCTTGCGTTTTCCTAACACAATGTGACCATTATCGTGTTGACGTGTATTCTCCAAATTCTCACTCAAACTCACTTCCTTACACTACTTTCCTGTTAGTTCAGTTCTTTGCACATTGATTCTCTCCATCTACTTGTAGCATAAAGAGGCCTTAGTTCACCTCAATTTTTTTAGGGTGTACATTTACAGTGCAGATTAGTTAGCACTTTGTAGGAAAGTTGAATCACAAATCAGCGTGCTGTAATGCACTATTTTGGCTGATCATCATCATCATCATCATCATCTGTGTGCTCTGTTTTCGAAGTTTGCCTTCGCGCATGAGGATACAAAGGTGTTCCATCGGCCGTGATCTTCACTTTTCTGACTTATTTCTTGCACTGATAAGTTGCTGACATCCTTGATGTTGCTGTCGTATGTGACTGATGGTCTTCCTCTTTTTCTCTTTGATTCTATTTTTCCTTGCAGGATGGTTTTCATAGGTTTATTTTCTTATTTCTCATTGCATGTCCTACATATTTAAGCCTTCTTTTGTTGATGAAACTGGCTGATATGAAAGTACAAACAGGCAGTTAAACAGAATAATAGTGTAAATATAAAGGAGGTCAGTATTTAAATCATGAGAAACAGTTACTAATTTAGACAAGTTTGATTTCAGTTTCACCAAGGCCAACCGACATTGACTCATCCACCAACTTGCTGGCTGACCTTGTTCCTCGTTGTGACCAAGAGAGAGAAGCATTGCTGTCTTGGCTAAGCAAGGAGCAGACAAAGAAGATTAGAAGAAAAGTCAAGCATGTGCATGTTGCACACATGGCTGCAGAGAAATTTGGTGCAAGCTCTGAAGGAGACCATGAAACAGCTTTGTTGTATACAGGGCTGTTGGAGAGAATTAGGGATGCTCTCACTGGACGGTATGTTAAGAAGACACTGATGACACTGTTGATGATTTGGTGTATCCTGCTGAAGTCTGTCTGAATGATAATACAGGCTATCTCAAGAAAATTTGTATACTTTGAATGTTTATTAATACATTGTCTGTTAACCCTCACGTTGCGCAGGGCGTCGAATGTTGGTATGACTTCCCAAGCGCTCACTCCGCACAGGCGGGTTTAGTCGGCAAGGTCAAGCTGACCGCGCCACGCGCAAGCTGCATTATCACGTGTCGGGTCACTGACCTTTTTGAGACGTAACCACCGTCTTATTGTTCACTGTATCTCTTCTAAATCAAACGCATTGTGTCATGGACATGTTAACCAGTGAACCACAGGTCGGAATCACAAAGGCTAAGCTTTCAAAGGCTCTCCCCACACTTTCAAAAGATGTAACAACGACATGCGAACTGTTGCTCAACAAATTTGCAATATTATCTCATTTTCTCACAAGCTGACCACCATCTGGAGTTGTCTGTATCTAAGAACCAATCAGAAACAAGCTCTGAAATGATCTTTGCCCCAAATGTCCACATTGGTTTATTAATATGTGTCAATCAGGATGAAACCATTTGTGTAGGGCTTGGGAGGGCGTGGCTAGTTATCATGCTTTGTTCTCACGAAAACTACAGCTGTCAGTTTGGAATCATAAGTCAGATCATTGGTTAGAGACTGACAGACTAAGATTTTGCTGGTTAATTCATGATCAAGCGTGATAAGGCATAGCAGCGAATGTTTTCATACTGATCAATAAAAACCAAACCACATGGACAGTGGTAGTGTGGTCATCGTCTAGCGGCAAGGGTCAGTGACCCCAGATAAGATTCTCCGTGAGTAAGTCACTGACCGGGCAGAGGGCTTTACTCCGCCGCGCGCAGGGTGAGTGTTAGATCCCTTTCACACGGCGCGGGTCAACCCGCACCCGCACTTATGTGCGGGGCCCGCGCAAACCTAAGGCTGAGGTTTTCAATGGAGCCTTTCACACGGCGCGGGTGCGGGTCGTACTTGTTTGCGGGCGAAATGTTTGCGCGGGTTCCCCTAGGGTACCCGCACCCGCGAAGTTGAAATTGTACACCGTATGCAGGAATTTGTCCATGGCTGCGCTTTATCCCGTATTTTGTTTTGATTGTGACTTTTTTTTTTCTGCAGAAACAGTATGGATGCAGATATTGATATAGAACTGCTAATATCATTAGTGCTAGGGAGGCCAGTTCTGTGGAACAAGTTCTTTCGCCAATCAAAGGATACACTGATAATGTACATCTATGTCTCCTCTTTTGTCGCAAATACAAGATATAGGAGGAGAAACCGATCACACGCGGGTGGACCGGCGCCGTGTGAAAGGGGTCTAAAAATACATCCATGATTTATACACGAAATGAGAGAGAACAGATAAGCATTTATTGCATGTGTTCAAAATGATGGCCATGCAGGGCCAGACACTGATGACAATGGACTTCAATAGAATTTCAAAGAACATCAAGCAGTTCGTTTGTGTACATACTTTTTTGAGGCACCCTGTAGGTTCAGTTCCTTGTTGAAGGGCAGATGGACAGGCCCAGCCAATACAACTTTCAGTTTTGACACCAGCCATTGATGATTTGGCTTTGACATTGAGTGAGAAGGGCGAAAAAAGAAAGAGAAATAGTCAGCCTTTGGTACATTTTGTTCTCTACAGTTATTTTAATGAGAAATGTGAGAGAAAAGCCCCATGATTATTTATTTCTGGTTTTAAGAGTCGTCTAAACAAGCCAATCTTTCCTTAAAGTTTTATGAATTAAACCATTTTCAAATTCTTCCAAGCAGCCGAGGATTTAATGTGCATGGCATAAACATATTTTGTATTTCATTCTTTTCCCCTTTACTCCACAGCTCCAAAAGTGATAAAGACAGGCAGTTGAATCTGGCTCAGAAGAGAGCACTCCTGCGCACAAAATGTGTCAAACATGGAGAGAAACTGCATCAGCCTAAACAGGAAAAAGAGAAGCCAAAAGATGGTAATCAAATCATATTGCATTTAAAAGCGATGATAATCCTCAGAACATTCCTGATTTTTAGAATTTTTTAAAGATTTCTTTTTGAGGTGGAAAGTATCTCTGTCTATGTATATGAGTGTTGCGTTTGATGTTAATGCATTACACCAAAAGCTGAGGAAATAATTTTTGTCAGTAGTTCCCATCCCTAATTTAGGTTATCTACTCTGTCCAGTATCGCACTGTGTGATTCTGCATTTTTTTCTTCTAAGAACCAACTTATTCTCTAGATATTCTATGCATTCTCTCAGTTACAAGAGCATGAAAAACATAAATAGTTTGTGGCAGTAAATATGGTTCAGAATATGCTTGAGAAATGGAGAAATTTGTTAATCTGATATCACGGTTTTGAGTGTGTTTTATGCATTTTACAGCTGATTAGATCATTCAATTGTTGCTATTTTATGGGCAAGTTTCTGTGCATAGAATTACCCAGTGGGCCCATATTATTACATTATCAACAAGTTTTAGACATCTGGACTTTTTCAGACTATATGAAGATTGTTGATATTTTCCTTTTTTCAAATCCCTGTCAATCTATATGACGGAATACACCAAGAATGAAGGGTCCACCCACTTAACTCATTTCTCCCCGCGAACTTGGAATCTCCGTTTTCGCCTTTCGTTCCGAGCTGTACCACGAACGGGGAATCCACGTTTTTGTTGCGGTTTTTAAAAAAGATTTTTTTTTTTTTTTTTCAATTCTAATTTACAAATTAATACTTTATACCCATATAATAATAAAAACAACCACAGAATATCATAAAGCATTCATTTACAAACACTTCCACCAAATAGAATTGAAAAATATTAAAAAATAAGCGAGTAATGAATTTTTTTCTAACGCACCCTATAAAAGCATGAAACTGCAAAATTTACTTGGGCCAGCTGGAGCAACTTGGCCAAATTTACTTGGAGAGAAATGAGTTAAAATAAAAACAAGAATTTGATGAATGTTTTACCTCACCTTTTTTTATGTCATTCAGATGATGAGGAAGGCCTACAAGCAGTTTTGTTGAGGACAATGATGAGGCGGCACTACAAGGAAAGGGAAATAATGCTAAGTTTACTGCAGGATAACGGTTTGGATGAACTGGTGGAAGCTGCGGCATTAATGTCCCCTGACCAAGCTATGAAAAGTGTGCAAGAGCTGAAGGCCAAGAGAGACAATCTAGATTTGGATAATGAAGGTTGATAGGAAATTCTTTTAACATAATGTCTAAATTGTCTTGAACAGTGGGAAAACACAAAACTTTTCAATAACTTTAAGAGAATGGCTAAAGTATCGACCAGTAGGAAAAAAGCCTGTCATAGAATCATGGGAGCACTTGTAAAAATGTTGTGCTTTGTTTTTGACATCTGTAAGGATGGTTCAGAGCAAATTTGCATGAGATCAGAAATTTGTCAATTTTCTTTTAGCAGCCCAGATGTAGGGATTTGTGTGGGAGTGGATTAAAGAGTTAGTTTAAACGTGACAGTCGTGTTTGTGATTTAAAGTGAACTCCTTGAAAATTCAACCCAAAAAAAGAAATTCAGCTTGATATGTCATGGATATGTGATAAACTGTTGTTTATGAGGTACAATGCCAAGTATAATTTGGCAGAGGAAGGTAAAAAATTAAAGATATTCATTATCCAATGTCATCTGTAGCTACTATAGAGGAGCACACATTCATCCTAGAAGAGGTTGGAGCTATCAGAGCAGCTGGCAAGAAGCAAGCAATGTGCAAATCTCTTGGCAAAGCTGTGTTAATAAGTGATGTTATAGCCCATCTCCTGGCTGAGTTACAGGATCTGCAAGACGTGGAGCTGGCATCTGCTTTGAATAAATTGCCCTTAATGGTAAGTTTCATATATATGCATGTATATGAATTGGCAATATGTCACTGCACCTGACAAAGTAAATTGAGAAAATTGATGGTCGGGGATCAGAATCTCAAATTTTTAATTTTTGCCAAGACCTGCTATAGTTTTCCATGATTGGGATGGTAAATTTTTGCCCCAACCATTATTTTGCTCTATTCTCTCATCTTCAGTAGTTATAACATATTAGTGATTTAGTACCACCACCTCACATTTCTATTTACATTTACCTCACAATCTGTTTGGGTTCCTTGAGTATTTGTGAGTGTGCATGAGAAAACCAGGCTTAAGTCAGCAACATGACATTTTGAGTTCTGTACATATAATAAAAGACAAGACACTTCTGATAAATTGAAGCCAGTGACCCCCCTAAAACAAGATTTTGAGAAAATGGCATTTAACCCTATAAGTGGCAGTAGCTAATTGACCAAGTAATATTGGAGTGATTGTTGTTAGGAGACTGTAGTCTAATTACAAGGCCGTTATAGAGATCATAGTGAGTAGTGTTCATGGCTCATCTACAGTTTATCCTGTAACATGCCATTGTCCCCTAAACAACAGCCAAGTTGGAAGTTTGTGTCGAACCCATATTTTCACTTCAAAGCCATTTTTCTCAAAATCAGCTTTGCCGACTTAAGCCGGATTTTCTTATTCACAATCTCATTTCTTTCAGTTGTTCCATGTTGCATTTGAAAGATATGGCATATCAGCAACATTTGTGGAGTGTGCTTTTTGTTTCATTCACACAGACTGCGCCAGATATGTTGCAGCAAATTTCACAAGATGAGAAAGCTAAGAAAAACAGCCACTGTCACCTGCTGATGAAAGTGTTTGCTAAATTGGATGGTGATACAAGTGGCATTGAATTTGATAAGGTTTGTAGTTTTAATATACTTTTCCTACAAATCTTCAATAAAATAATTTCTGCTTCCTGGTTTTTTTTCTTCTTTTTCTTTCTTTTGTTTTTTTTTTCTTCTCTTTTTTCTTAAATTTTACACTGTGGTTTTTTTCCTATATTTTCCTCCACACAATCAGCATTTTCATGTTTCTTTTTGAGAATGAGTCCTTTGCCCTATGACAGGTATGAAAAGTGCCATGAATTTGGACAAAAATTCTTACCAGTAAAGAATTATTTCTCTAATGTAATTGTGACATTTGGCAAGGATTTCATCGTAGATCTTTTAAATTATAAGGAATCTTCTGCTTTATATGTGCATTATTACTTTAAAAATTTCAGTACAACCATTTCATTGAATGGTGTTAGAGTGGTATCATACATAATGGTTGAGGATGATTACGATAGAGGTAAATCTGAGCTTTTTGATTTTAATTGTCATTTTGCTCTTTGCATCGGATGTATTCCATTGAAAGATGAACTACAGATGCACTGTACATACACTTTATTGACTTCTACAGCTCATTGCAGAAAAGTACTCCATGTTGCGGAATCATTTAATTCATGAATGTGCTGCACAGCAACAGGGGAAGCAAACATGGGCTAAAATGAACCAGAAGCAGAAAAACAAAGCAGTATCTGCCCTTGCCACAAGAGAGGCATCAATGTGGAATGAAGGTAATGCCAACATTTTTCATGAATGTATGCAAATCTTCCTTATGACATGGTTTTAAATGTTGTTTACTCCTTGTTGAATGATGGGCATTTGGATAGTTCTACTATGTAGAAAAACCAGTTTTGTACATATGTCCACTCAGCCGTTAATGAATTGTCTTTTGAAAAACCTGTTTATTATTTTGTGCCTGCAGCCTCTGCGTAGGCACCTGTAGTTTCAGTATGGCCAGTAACTAATTGGTATTCATGGCTGCCTGACAAAAGTGAAGGCCATGTCGGTAGGACAGATTATTGTACTGAAGAATAAAACTAACTCCACTTTAGTTGTTTCTGAAAAAAAACTGAATTTGAACAGCTAAAGTAACTTTAATTTAAACAATTTAAAATAGTTTATTTTGTCTCGGGGAAGTTAGAGCTTTATTCCCTTGGAAGATTGGAGGGTTCTGAAAGTGATCATAAGGTTATCTCATTTTCCCACTAACATGAAGCTAAACCAGTCTTTTATTCTTGAACACAATTGTTATTTGATCTATGGACTTTTAGGTTTTTGATTTTTATACCATCATAAATTTTACATCTCAGTGATTTGCCTTTGAGGCATTCCATTTCACAGTAAGCTATCACCTTGGAAATGCAATACTCTATTGGTATATTTAGTCTTGAGAACCTGATAATGAACAAAAGCAGCTAATATGCTCAATCTTAAGCCTAAAGGATCTAGGACATTCTTGTAATCTGTATTTCATCTTTCTTCTTTAGTACAGGCATGGCTCTGACAGCCTGTATGTCATGGAAGAAGAAGTTACAGAAAAAGTAGAGACAAAACTGTTGTAGACAGGAAAATAGTCGGTGCAGTCATCTCAACAGAAGTATATCCGTGACTTGAGGAGAAATATCCTAGAGAAACAAAACATGATTAAACATGATATTTGAGAAAATGGGATACAACCTTCTCTCCCTCTCTTTCTTTTGTTTTTTGTTGCTATATTTTAAGTAACAGTTGGGCAGTATCTAAAACATCAAATCTATCTAGTATTATCTAGCTTCTGTTGGGTATGAGTGTCTACATTGGCGGTCTTTTCTCATCAACAGGTAACAGTGAAAGCATGTCTGCCTGCCTGTTTCCTGGTTTCTTTTTGAAACCATCCATACCATATCTCATGGGAGTGGGAAGACAACAGTACTTTTTGGCTGTGCCATCAGGTAAGCTTTTATTTCTGCTATCATGAAAATCTGCATTAATGCACACAATGCATTAGTTCTCAAAACATGCACAACTTTTGCATGGCTTTAATAATGACACTACATTTTATAAATCTTAACTGCAGTCTACTGATATCTTTTTCTTGCTTTGCACTGCATATTTATATTTAGGGGAAAAATTTTATGCATGGACAGACATGATAAATTTATTTCTTTAGTAATAAATTAGTTTTAGTTCTCCAGGGCAAGTGCCATCACTTTCAAAGGTGCTGTGGGACGAGGCTGCAAAACAATGCATAGTTCATTATTTCACAGGGCTTGATGACTGTCTCAGAGCAGCAAGTGACATTCTGCACTTAAAGATTCAAATGAATGATCAGTATTCGCTGTAGGAGGATTCCCAGATTTCCTTAATTAGCAGAAGCTTTAAACAGTTGACTCCTCAAAAACTCTGACCAGAATGGGTTTTACAGGCACTTCAACCAAAAAGAAAACAAATTATTGCCATTTGAAAAAGATTACCCTGGCAGGAGCAGTGGAAATTAAGTTTTCACATTATTTTTCTTTTGTCTTAGAGTTCAAAAGGGCAGGCTTTTATTGATGATCCCCACAATGAATACAAGTGATATTACATATTGCTTAAGTCATTTCTATTCATGATAAATGTCTAATCCACAGCCGACAGTCAAGTCATCCTTGAAGATGGAGCTGCTGTCACAGATTCAGGGGGACCAGAAACAATTTCTTTCCTGCACAAGCGCTTCATGGCAGAAGTAGATTTTGTCACTAATTTTGTTGGAGGTAATGTATTATGAACAAAAAATATATGATAATAAAACCAGAACTTATTGGTAAACAAGTTTAAGATTACATATCTTCACAAAATGTTTTCTGTCAACCGAAGTCAGATTTTGGGCAAACACACTCTGAACCTATAAACAGACAATACAGTACCATAGCCACGCTGTATTTTAAATGATATTAGACATTTAAAATATTGCATCTGCAATCATTTAATCCATTTCCTGGAAGTTAAACGTTTGTGAGCCAACCTTCAATCCCATTTTAATACTTCATGTAAAAATTTCAAAATCAGAGTTAGATGGAAACAGTAAGAATATAAGCTATTTTCTGGTCGAGAATCCCATGTAAGAACAGTGTATTTGCCGTGTGGCAAAAGTAGAGTTAATTAGGGTAAATTATAAGCATTTTGCTGTCATAAGAGCTTCCAGTGATTGTTGTACATTCTAGGCTCCATGGATTTTGTACCATCTGATGATGACAAACAACTACTGATGAACAAATTGAAGTGGGAGATTCTTCTCTCTCAAAGTGCCCAAGACTTCACCACTGCAGGTTTGGTGACTGGATTGGCTGAGAGACAACATGCTGACCAAACCAACAGGTAACCACTGCACAAAGGTTAACCCTTAGGGAGTGTTGGAGGAAAGATGAGATTTAAACACCATGATGTCTATTATATATAACTAGTGAATGATGCCGTAAAAGCCCTGCATCCAGTCAGGGTAATCTTCCAAGCTGCCAAACCAAAACACATCAAAATTGGCCATCAAAGGTCTCCACAGCCATCAATGTATGGGTAGACTTTCATTGCAAACTGTGATGGTTTCAGGTGAAAGACATTAGTTTTGAAAGCAGGTTGCAACACAAGACCATTTTGCCAAAGCACGAATATATTTTCAAAAGTGAGGACTGATTATGTTGAGAGAGAGAGAAAGAGACAAGCAAGTGGAAACAGGGGGGGGGGGGGGGGGAGAATTGTGTTTGTTTTTGTTCGAAGACAAACGATAGTCAGAGACTTTCATTTTTTTTTTTCACTTCTGATTTTCAAAATCACTTTAAAATATACCCTATCTGTTAATAGTGTTAGCCTGAAAATGTTTCAAATCATGTATTCACCTGATAACTATCAAAGAGAAAGGATTCTGAAATGGCCTTTATGGTGATAGTTCATCTTATTTAAACACTGCTTGTGTTCTGTAGATATATGCCTTCGAGCTTGAATTTTATTTCCTCAGGTTACAAAATGATCCCAACAGATACGAACTCCTTGCAAAAAAGGTTGTCAGCAGTAAAAGGGAGCAAGTCAAGAAGCCAGCACTTGATGTGGTCAACGTAGATGATATAAACAAAATGCAGGTAAAACTTACAATGAAATTAAACAGAATGAGGAAGGGGAAATTTATGATAGTAACTTTAGAGGAGAAAACAGCAGTTCATTGAGGACATTTAGAGCTTTGTCATGGAGTCTGTTCATTAAATGGTTTCACAATAATTTGCTTCGTCCTAACAATTGAGTTTCGTTATTGTCTGGGTTCTGAGACTGTGTACTTATCCTATCTTGATGCATGGAAAGATATAGATGTACAGAAGTTCACTGCATCTCCATGTGGATAGTTACTCTAACAATTGTATGGAGCAGTAGGTTCATAAATAGTTACTATAACATTAGAGCAATAGCTTCATTCATATACAATTGTGTACAGCTTGAGTTATCTCTTAATCCCCTCAATGCTGCATGCTTTTCCCTACCATATGCTGAAGAGCGCACTTTTACTATTGGTATTAAGACATGTACATCCACAGCGCACGTACACTATCAACTTAAGAACGTAAGGTGTGCATCCACAATGCAGCAAAGGGGTTAACATAATTTTGTTGTTGCTCAAATCTCGGGATTAAACCTATTTTTGCCATCAGAATTTCTTGTTATCT
Source organism: Onchidella celtica (assembly GCA_963931925.1). Lineage (NCBI taxonomy): Eukaryota > Metazoa > Mollusca > Gastropoda > Systellommatophora > Onchidiidae > Onchidella > Onchidella celtica. The sequence goes on along the minus strand of OZ007572.1, from coordinate 25,470,164 downwards.
CACCATCTTATGGAGATTTTGATTAGTTATTGATTAGGGAAAAATGTCCAGAATAGCTTGGGCCATCAGGCAGAATCCTCAGTAATGCTTTATCAGGGTATCCTTCAGATGAAAAATTTGCATAACATTGCTGTTTTGAAGTGAGCCATTGACACAACTAGTGAACCTCAGGCTGTGGAATCAGATGTGAATGTCGTCTCCTAATAATCAAAAGTATCTTGTTTTTATTTAGGAAGGGGTGATGGCCATCCTGAACAAGAAACATGTGGATGAGTGGAATGTACTTTGTCAGCTGATGTCCAGTTCTCGCTTCAAGGATGTTCAGCAGCTTGCGAGTGTTGAAACTTGGCAGCAGAGAGCTGACAGACTAATAGTATTGGAAAACATGAGGAAAAATCTCAATTTCAGTAAGGAGAAGAAGAATCTAAATAATCTGAAATTTTAAAAATATTTCTCAGAACTGAATTTTTATCAAAGTTCCCTGTAGGGATATTTACTGAGCTAGTTCCTAAACTTCCAAAATGCTCTTCAGCTCCAAAAGGAGTAAAATGCAACAAATGGCATTTGTTAAGCAGGATTAGTAATTATGAATGTACTTTGTGACATGTATTATAGAGTGCTTCTAAAATATCAATGATGTATGCTTCTTGCACACTTGGAATGCTTAGTTGGAACCTGCTATGACCACACATCTCAATTCTTGTTTGAATTTTCATAAAATGGATTACTATCTTAGAAAGAGGAAATGACATTTGCTTGTTTCAGTCCATATTTGGCCTTATTGGCTTATGCTGGTACTGAATTATCATTGTGAATTATCTTATGTTAATTTAAATCCGTAAATTATTATTGCTACCAGGGATACATTTTTTTAAGATAAAATTTTACTCTGAGCATTTACAAAACATGTTTCATACATAATTTTTATGTCTTCTGCAGCGGCAACATCAGATCACATGACCATTTTGGAAGAAGCCGTGGCAGTGAAGAAAGAATGTCTTCGTCATGACCTGTCGAATGGAGACAGAGAGAGTGAAGTTACTGACAATGACGTAGAAGTGTCACTAATGTCACAGCTTCTCCAGGCACAGATGAGTGAAGCACAAGTGTACCTGGAGGCTTTTGCAGCAGAGGTGGGTCATATATGCTTCCTCTTTATTCTGTCACATTTAGGCGCAGTGTCACAAAAAGGAGAAAAAGAGATATAAGCCTCCTTCAGCAAGGGTTTAACCCTTTCGTGGCGCAAGGTATTATTGTGATGCACAGCGCAGCATTTTACCCCATTTTTTGATTCCCATGGACGCAGGGGATTTAGGAAAAAAATAAGGTGTCTCAGTTTTTTAGCTGGTTTGTGTTTGGATGTGATCAAAACTATGCATATGTATATATATTTCTAAGTAGCTAGGTTTAGATCTTCCAGGGCAAGATCAAGATCTAGTCTCATTCTCATCACTGCTGACACTAGTACTGTCACTATCTAGATCTGAGTCACTGCTATCGTTGCCTCTTGGGAGCTCATATTCACTCCCGGAGTCTTCATAGTAGGCCTCATCATCACTTGCATCATCCAGTAACATGCTTAACACATCATCTCATTGATAAATGGGTCTTTTCACCCGTGTGAAATCAAAACCGCTGAATTCGAATCTGCCATCAGTTTTTATGTGGCAAAGCTCCTATGTTTAGTATGGCGAATAGAAAATATGACGAGCCACGCTCGTCATTGTAGTCCTCCCGACTGCAGAAGGCATGATGAGCATTGCTCATCAAAACAGCATCTTGGCAATGACGCTGTATAAGGAAAAATGACAAGCAGCGGTCACGGAGGGGCTACCTCATTCCCTATTGTAACTTTTGTGGGTGTGGATGGGAACTCTCAATACTATCCAGTTTGAAATTTAGGGATGATTCAAATATGTTCTTCTTTCACTCAATGTAAACACATGATCAAACATGTTATACATTAAAGGAAGGGAAAATCAATGAACAAGAATAGGATTCAATGCTTCGAAAGGTTGGCTGTGATATTAGTGTTGGAAAATCAGTGTCCACTTGAGCCGAATATTCGGCTTTCCCGAGCGAAGCAAAAATCCATGAGCCGAATATTCTGTTTACCATAGCGAATGAGTTAATGATGGGTCAGCTCTGCATAATTTACTGATTAGAACTGTCATTAAATTTATTAAAGAACAGATACCAACTGCCAAACTGGAAATGTAATTCTTGTGACAAAGAAACAAAGTAATTCTTTGTCCAGAATATTCATAGTTATTATAAGTGCATGATGAAAAGACAGCTTTTGTTTTGTAATGTTTAAGGCGAGGCCTCTGTTGGTCAGAAGGGATTTTGCTTCTTTATTGATTTGACTGTATGCCCTTGCTGGAGCATCATTGCTTGTAGCTGAATGTGGGAATGATGGTCTCTGCCACAGTGGTGGCATCTGTAGGTGCTGTCAGATCTGTTGGGGTTGTAGCATTCTTTTCTGTGTCCCCGCTAGTCTTTGGCTGCATTCATCAGTTTGTTTTCTCCTGTCTTGAAATGTTTTGTTACAACTACAGTTTGAACTATCCCTATTGTGTTGGTGTGGACTAAGCTGGCAGATTACTTTCTTTGTACTTACAGTGTGGCTCAGTCTCCATTTTTTTCAAATTTGACAGATCAGGATGAGCACATGAATTTAGGCAGTGTGACAGAGGATAATGGTTTTATAATAAAATATGCTTAATTATATTGCCTGATAAAATCAGCTCCTGAAAACAAATGTAGCGACTGTGATTTTATAGGTTTAATGAACATTAAAACACCTTGGAATTTGTATGACATTTGGTTTCGAAGTGGAATAAATAATGCTTTAATAACTTGTTCCAGGGTAAAGAAGACCTTCAAGAAAATCAGATGACCATTGTGACGGAGATTTCCCAGAGTCATGTGACCAATGTTGCCGAGGTTGTATTTAAAGAGTCTGACACAGCAGAAGAGACAGAAGAACAGGAGAAAGTAAAAGAGGCCGTGGATGGAAAATATGATGCCTTGAGGGATAAACTCTTAATGCAGGCCCTCATTGATGAGGTTTGCCATACTTTATTATGTATAACTTTCTAATATTAGGATAGTCATTAAATTAGTCATGTTCAGTGCAGAGATTTTGATTAGACATACTACAAAATTTCAGTCGTTGATATTATGTGATAAATAACATCAACTGTGGAGTTATTGTTACTTTTACTGCTGTTGCTATCATAATTCACATATCATATATAGATAGTTGTTTGGTAATACAATGCAATTGAGTGCCCAGTATCTAATTATGCACTGAAGAATAGGAGATGATGAGACTGTAAAATAGAGTTTGATTTATAACGCATAAAGATATAGCTAGTTCATTGTCACCTATACTCAATTATTTTTGAAAATGTACAAATAGATGGGAGAAGCTGAATGGAGACGGCTATCTGAAAAGGAACGACAGCGTTTGTTGATGGAGTTGAAACTGAAAGAGCGGCAACTTCGTTGGCAAGGGAAATATGATGAGGCAAATGCTCTTCTAGGTGAGACAGTAGACAATTTTGAATTATTAGAAGTACTTGACTTGGAAATCAGAAGAAGTGAGCAAAGAAAATCTTGATATTATGTCATGGCTTGGGAAAGAAAATTAATTTGTATTTGGGTATGAGAAGCACCATTTTTGTTTTTTCTTTTCCATTTCTTTTGCAATTGTTATTCATTAAACCTTCCTAAAGGATTGGATTGAGAGGGAAACATATATCTGTATCATTTGGTTGACAATTTTGTAGTTGATTAACCTACCTTGAACTTTTAGTATTTTTTTTCATTTTTGCCTATGTAAGCATCCCATGTCATGTCCTTCTTAGAAATTGACTGCCAGTCAATGCCTGATGAAGAATATATAAAAGTTTTATAAATTATGCATTTGGAAAAAAAATGTTCAGCTAGTATTTAATATTGATAGAGGCCTTGAATTATTTTTTGTTGAAGAGACACAAAGTCTGTTTTATATGATTAAATTTCAAGTTTCAATTTATTTTAGAGTTTAATTTGTCTGGAGTTCTGAAAAATTCAGAGCGAAAGCAAATCCTGTCATGTGACAGACAGTATGATTGCACTAATATTAAATGAATATCTTCCAAGGAGAAGTGTAAAGAAATGAAGATTGCAATTTAAATTAGTGTTTTTTCGTTTAATGTAAACTATAAAACAAGTGTGTCTTGTTTGTTTTCACAATTTGTCATCTGTATGATGAACCAGCATGTCCCTAAAACAATGTTTTCTTTTCTTTCTTTCTTTTTTTTTTTTTACATATGTGAGATTTGCATGCTAGCAACTTATCATGCTAACAAAGGACAGGACAATTCAAAGCGTTTTTAGTAAAAACGTATTTATCCCTCTTTACTGTATGATGAAACGGGGTATCATATATGACCAATTGGCATATATTTAACCTGAGTTGCACATCTGTGAGAGCATTGTTTCTCTGCATGACTGAACGACATTATATATGGGGGCATGCCATATCTCAGGGTATTAGTGATACTCCAGTTCATCATATAGAGGGCAAATTTTGTGTGATTTTGTAGTAGGATTAAATCAGTTTTCTGGATTAGTTGATTTGTGCCTACAATAGGGGAGCTGTTGAATAATGACGAGAAACTACGCAAGCTTCTGGGCAATGAGAAAGAACGACAAGCACAATTGCTGAGAGAGAGACTGGAGCGCAGAAAGCAGAGACTGGCAGAAGGTGGGTAGCTCTGTTCTGTTTTCAGTGCACCTCCGTTAAACATTGAAGAGTGTTAATTTTTTTAGAAGCATCAGCAGGTAGCTAATCAGTGTGATCCTGAGAGATCTGACTTCACAGAATCTATCTGAGAGAAAGAGAAAGAGATTGGGAGAGGAGGAGGGATAGGGAGAGAAAGAGACTGGGAAGGGGGAGACTCAGGGAATGGAAGGGGAGGGGGCAGAAGCAGGTTTACTCCGAACAATGCCAGGTACCTCATCTATCTTCAGATTTTCATGCCAATCTGAACCATGTCAGCATCGGTAGGTCTTGTTAAAAATCCAGCAAGTTTTTTTGCTTGTGAAGATGTCATTTCCATATAAATACTTTCTTCAGGAATGACTGAGGAAGAATGTGATGCACTGGAGGAGGAAGAAATCGCCAAAGAAGAAGAGGAAGAAGAAAAAAAGAGAAGGAATGTTCTCCTGTATCTAGATCAATGTCATGACAAGGTATTTTGACAGTAATTCACTGAGCCTTATGATAGACAGCTGTGCCCAGGAAATGTCAGATCTGCCAACTGTTCAGTTTTTTTTACAGGATTGTCCCATATTCAGGGTGTCACTGCATTGTTTATATGGTATTCTCCTTGCCATGGTAGTCACATTGTTAGGGTGATTTGAGGTCTTTATTTTAGGAGGTTCGCTGCCCTTGGCATTTACACCTCACTTTACTTGTTTTATTATTTCTTGTTCTGGGGGGGGGAGGGGGAGATGATATGGATAAATTTTAATCTATTAATTTCAATTTTGCCCGGGCAGCGGCCTTTCGGCCTGCTCTTTACGATTTCCAACTGCCAAGGTATCTTTAACGTGCGCAACGTGCACACGGGCCCTCCGAATTTTTTCGTCCTTATCCGAGAAGACTAGGTACTCGATCCTACCCCCCAATAGGACCAGGGACTTGAAAATATGAGAAAAATCCAATTTCCAAGAACTACTCGATCCTACCCCCCAATAGGACCAGGGACTTGAAAATATGAGAAAAATCCACTTTCCAACATGCCTGCACTGCCCGGGTTTAGAACCCGGGACCCTTGGCATGAGAGGCGAGCACCTTGCCTCTAGACCACCTTGTTAGGGATAGTTGCAGTTTGCTTTTATACGAGGTGTCACTTAAAGAAGTGTTTTTTTAAATTGGCATGTCTGAAATGTGCCTTTTGTATACTGATAGTAACAATTATCCAAACAATAAAACAACCTTAGAAAATATTTAGAACAGGGAGGAGACGTGCATAATGTGGTGATATGCCATCACTGGAAAATAATAGATAGCAGAAGATAATATGTGCTTAATAGCTGGAAATAATTGAGTCTATATTGTTAGATAAGATTATGGTAGTGAATTACCTTTATCAACTTTAACCGATGAAAGAAGTTTCCTCTGAAGCGTGAAAGATAAGACGATAAGTTTCTGTAGTGCCAACTGATTTGATCAGATTTTCATTGTTTTCTCATCAAAATTGCTTGTGGAGTTGAAGACAATAGAGCTGGATGGTAAAAGATAGCCCATTCCCATATTGTCTCAGAACAGCACACTCCCCAATCGTTCTTATGTAGTAATGAATTGGAGAGTGTTAGCATTTCACCACTTGTATTGTTTCAGAAAATGCACATTGAAGAGAAATTTTGATAGTGCAATAAAGATGAGAAAATTTATATAATATGTAATGCAGGAGAAAGAAGACCTCATGAGGAGATTAGCAGAGATGTCAGATGAACATGAAAAGCAGAGACTGCGACAGCTGGAGATGCTGAGGCTGCGACGTGACGAGAGAAGACTGAGGGATGAGGACAAACTTGGTTCTGCGGCCATGTTAATGAGTCTGTGCGAGGATAATGACAGAAGGTCAGTAATGTAGTTTAGGATATACTGGCGCCGTTTTAACAAAATAGTGTAAGACAGATTAAGCAAAGAAATTGCATTGATCTTAACCCTCACCCTGTGCGGGGCGGCAAATGTCGGTATTAACTCACAAGCGCTCACGCTGCACGGGCAGCAAAAGTCGGCAAGGTCAAGCTGACCGCGCCATGCGCAAGCCGTATTTTCACGTGTCGGGTCATTGACCTTTTTGAGACGTAAACACCATCTTATTGTTCACTGTATCTCTTCTAAATCAAAGGCGTTGTGACATGGACATGTTAACCAGTGAACCACTGGTCGAAATCACAAAGACTAAGCTTTCAAAGGCTCTCCCCACACTTTCAAAAGATGTAATATTGACATGCGAACTGTTGCTCAACAAATTTGCAATATTATCTCATTTTCTCACAAGCTGACCACCATCTGGAGTTGTCTGTATCTAAGAACCAATCAGAAACAAGCTCTGAAACGATCTTTGTCCCAAATGCCCACATTGGTTTATTAGTATGTGTCAATCAGGAGGAAACCATTTGTGTAGGGCTTGAGAGGGCGTGGCTAGTTATCATGCTTCGTTCTCACGAAAACTACAGCTGTCAGTTTGGAATCATAAGTCAGATCATTGGTTAGAGACTGACAGACTAAGATTTTGCTGGTTAATTCATTATCAAGAATGATAAGGCATAGCAGCGAATGTTTTCATACCGATCAATAAAAACCGAACCATGTTCTTAGTGTATGTGGTCATCGTATAGCGGCACGGGTCAGTGACCCCAGATAAGATTCTCTGTGAGTAAGGTCACTGACCAGGCAGCGGGCTTTAAGGGTAGCGGGCAGGGTGAGCGTTAAGAAAAACAATAATAAAGTATTTATGTAGTATCCTATCACCATGGGAGTTTCAAGGTGCTCCACAATTTTTAAATGTTCTTTTTCACATTTCACATAAACACAAACGAGTAAATGTCATGGGAAACTTACATAAAATCAAATACTGTGCAAGTAAAAGCATTTTTAGCTAAACCCATTGAATGTTAACATTTAGACTTTCTAATTGGATATGAACATCAAGAAATAATGCAAAATCATTATAATTATAAAATAGACTTATTGCAGGTAGACATCAAGTGAGAATAATTTCAGCAAAGGAGAGATATCTGGAGAAATGGAAACAGTTTTCTCAGTCACCTGATTATTCAATGGTTCAACGACACTGGTCTAAGTCCAGTTTGGGTCATTTTGAGTTAAGAATACCACGACGTTCACAAGGTCATAATCTATCAAGTGAATAATGGTGCAAGTCCTGTAATTCCAAAATGCCCGATTAATTTTGTTTCTTGGAGATGGACAACACTGATCTACCTCAATGCATCCCATAATTCCCCTAAAGACTATGATTTTTACTGCAAAAATCACTCAGAAAATGTGAACCCCATCACTTTCTACTTTAAGCAAAAAAGAAATTGGAAATGTAGTTTCCCTTCAAACTTAATTTTCTCAAAACTAGAAAAGTGGCACTTACACCAGTATTGTTCTCAATGTCTCAATTATCCCCTAGGTCCAAACTATCAGAGGAAGAAGAGAAGAAACGTCAGCAAGAACTGGCCAGGCAGAGACTGGAAATGGCCAGGCTGAAAAGGTTGCAGGGAGACAACTTGGTGAGGGGAGAGATCATTTTAAACATGAACCAGGAAGATGATTCCAAATCTGGGGACACAGTGTTGAAACTGCTGGACAAGAGACACCAAAATGAAAGGAATCTGTTCATAAAGGTGATAATTAGTGAAACATCGTTCATGTCTATGAAAAAAATGTGCTATAAGTGGCTTTTCATCATATGGCTATTCAACATATAAATGTTTGAATTTTATGAGCCAGTATTTCCTTAAATCTTTTCAAAATAAATTAATATTCAAAAGCAAACTTCAAAGAGTTAACTAGTACGTAAGGGCTTGAGTTGATAAATATTCCATGCAATGTTTTTCATGTTTTATTGATTGATGAAGCCTGAGGGCCCATTGTAGAGCCTTAGATTTTTCCCTCAAAGTGTATTGAAATGTACTGCCTTCTAGACTTTTTTCAAAATCGTATCATTCTACTAATTATCCGTGATATAGTAATAGAAACTGTGAGGTAGCAAATTCATGACATAACTGGCAAGAGAAAGTGGGAACATGTACAAAGAAAACAAGATGTATTCAACCAAGAATCATTTATCTTACATCCTGATGCAGCTACTTGATGAAGGCAGTGAGGAAGAGGCCAGAGATGAAGCTCGAGTGATGACAGATGATGAACTCAAGACCAGGCTAGAGGAAGTGCAGGAACTTTATAACATCTGGCGGGAGTCGGACACAAGGGAAATTGCTGATGGAGAAAAGATACTGGCGGTATGTTTAACTTTGAAGTTAAATCTGTTTTTATCATTAAAGATGAAATGTGGCAAAAAAACCCCCAAAAAACGGGTGTTTTTCAAAATCCCTACATTGGCCATAATAGGAAAACTAGGCAAAAAATTCTAACAATATAATTTTTTAATGAAAATAAAATACAATGCAAATTTTGGGTTACTCTGGACCTCCATCATGCTGAACCAAAGAAAAAAAAATGTGTTTAGAGAATTTGAAATAAAATGAATATATGTCGCGCAGCCAGTCAAAATGAGTCACTTGTCGCTTTTTATCATAATAGAGTTATTAGTATCATGTAAAAGCTTATTTCATGCACTTTCATGTGGTGAAAAAATTTTTGAGCTAGCTTAATTTTAGCCTGAGATATTGCAGTTTAAAGAGTTGGGGGGTGAGCCCTGAACAATGGCGGAAATCCCGAGAAAATCGCCATTAAAGATCGGGCTGAACACAAAACAGTTAGATACCTACCTCAGAAAATCCTGATTTTAATCATTTTATACTTAAAATCTGCTAATTTCATTAACATTTTCTAGTTCAGAAATGGATAAACTTTCCATTTCCGCAATAAAAAAAAATTGATATCCGACCCCCCAAACAAGTTCAACCTCCCGATTTCTGTGGTTCAAGCCCAGCGACAAGTGTCTCATTTTGAATGGCCGCTAGACATATAGCTTTTGTGGAGGCTTTTAATTTTTAATTTGTTTGGCTGTTATACATATCATTTTTCAAATATGCTTATATGTTATTTGACATTTTGTTTTTTGTCATTTAAGGGTGCAGTTCCCCTGTGTATTGAAGCCAAGAAGCGAGATTTACTTGCTGATGGAGAAATGGGTTCAGATGAAGATGTGAAAGTGGCTTTAGTGGCAGATCTGCAGATGCTTCAGGATGGTGAGGCTGCTCACATGCTGCAGTTACTCATGGATGCAGTAAGTTTTGAATGAAAACCCATGATTAACTATCCCTTTTACATGTAAGAATTTTTCATTGTTGTCAGTTCATGATTTCTAAATTGCTTCATAATTGATTTGAGTGAGATGCATTTATGTGTGCAAGATACCACTGTATTGATGTGTTTCACTTTATGTCACAGAAATTGTGCTTATACGCAAGTTTAAATTTTATTTAGTACTTTGTCAGAAGGCCCAAGACCATATTTCATTCTTGTTAAAATTTTTTGTTTGGATGACAGCAAATTCTTTGAGAGCGCACATGCTCAGCTGCTATGTCAAAAGAACAAATCTTTGGAAAAGCGCATGTGAATTTTAAGTGAAACAAACCAATATGAGGAATAACACATTTTAACCCTCACCCTGCGCGGGGCGGCAATAGTCGGTATTGACTTGCAAGCGCTCACGCCGCACGGGCGGCAAAAGTCGTCCAGGTCAAGCTGACCGCGCCACGCGCAAGCCGTATTTTCACGCGTCAGGTCATTGACCTTTTTGAGACGTAACCACCGTGTTATTGTTCACTGTATCTCTTCTAAATCAAACGCATTGTGACATGGACATGTTAACCAGTGAACCACTGGTCGGAATCACAAAGACTAAGCTTTCAAAGGCTCTCCCCACACTTTCAAAAGATGTAACATCGGCATGCCAACTGTTGCTCAACAAATTTGCAATATTATCTCATTTTCTCACAAGCTGACCACCATCTGGAGTTGTCTGTATCTAAGAGCCAATCAGAAACAAACTCTGAAATAATCTTTGCCCCAAATGCCCACATTGGTTTATTAGTATGTGTCAATCAGGATGAAACCATTTGTGTAGGGCTTGGGAGGGCGTGGCTTGTTATCATGCTTCGTTCTTACGAAAACTACAGCTGTCAGTTTGGAATCATAAGTCAGATCATTGGTTAGAGACTGACAGACTAAGGTTTTGCTCTTTTATTATCAAGCGTGATAAGGCATAGCAGCGAATGTTTTCATACCGATCAATAAAAACCGAACCACGTGGACAGCGTATGTGGTCATCGTCTAGCGGCACGGGGCAGTGACCCCAGATAAGATTCTCCGTGAGTAAGGTCACTGACCGGGCAGCGGGCTTTACGGGTAGCGCGCAGGGTATGGGTTAAGTTTCTGAATGTTATGCAGTTTCAGTGTTGTTTTTCTTTTTACCTTTCTTCCTGTGCAGGATGATGACCAAAAGAAACAAATTTTGCAAAATCAGCAGCGAAACTTACAAAACAACACACATGATAATGTGGCAAAAATTCTGCTGGCACTTGCTAATGAAGAGGATATCTTTGTCGAAACAAAGGAAGAGGAGGGTGGGGAAGTTAGTAAGGAAGAGAAAGAGGATGAGAAAAAAGTTGTTAATGCTCTGGAGAAGAAATATGATGCCATGAGAGACAAACTATTGCTTGAGGTAAGCCATGACTTGATACCATTTGTTAAATCATGAATTAACTCATTATGGGCCAACTGCAACTGTTTCCAAAATACACTTGACTATGCCAATGCTTAGAATTGCATCTCATAAATATTTATGCAGTTTTATTTGTTGCCTGACAGTTTAAGTTCACCATTCTAGCTCTATCTTAACTCAGCTGAATTTTTTTTCCTTTCTTGGTAAGAGAGTTTGCACATCTTGAAATCTAAGATCATTAAGCTAGGTTTTCATGTGTACAGAAAAGGAAACGGCTACGTAAACGTCGAAAATTCTTTAAGTAGTGAAATAGAACGAATGTTTCTGTACTCTTCTTTTTATTACTTGATGGATTCTTTACATTTTCGCCACCGTTTCTGTATCTGTGCACATGAAAACCCAACTTGAGACTGTCATTCAGACATTCCAGAGTTATACTAATTGAATGCTATGGTTTGGGCTTATGGCAAGAAGCCTGAAGGATAGTATAATCTGGTGAGAAAAGAGTAAAGCCAAATTTTGTATTCATGTAAGTGATTGGAATGATTTATCAGTTTACCAGTGGACTGTGAGGACTACATTATTGTTTGCTCCTCAATCTTATGGCATGTTATGGTATCAACTTGCATTTATGTATTATAAAGAGAGATTTCACCATTTGAGGGAGACCTCATGAGGAAAGGTACAGAAATCATATTATAAAGGAAGTAAGGCCTCTAATATAATCATGAAAGGCTTTTTAACCACTGAGCCTTAAATTCTACAAGATACCATACTATGCATAGAAAGACGTAAGTGTGTACATAGGCGTATTTTAAAAGGTCTTGAAGTTCGCTATATTTTTTAGTATGTTTGTTGATTTTGAGCCACATCCGAGTTGAACAGAAGAAAGCGTTCCAGCGTTTTGAGCCGAGAAAAAAAGATACATTGTCTTCAAGAAGAATTAAAAAGTATGACAAGAAATTTTGCTCTGCACCTCAGTTTACACACTGGTGATCAAAACTCAAGTTTAAAAAATCACTTCTGTGTATTCCCTGAGTCAGCGGGCCAACTAGTTCATATAAATCAGCAAACATCAGTCTATAACAGGAAAAGTTATTGAATCAATGTCTTCTCCACACTGTCCATTTTCTACATTATAGTCTTCTGTCTTTACTTTGTTCAGGCATTGATGTACCAGTTTGGAGAAGCAGAATGGGCCAGACTGTCTGAACTTGAGAGACAGAAGAAACTGACGAAGATGAAAAGAGAGGAGAGGAGGCTGAGACGCGAAGGAAAACTGGATGAGGTGGCAGCACTGCTTGGCAACTTCATGGATAATACTAAAGGTCAGCACATGAAAAGATGACAGAGCAGTAAAATATGAACAAATTTATTTGCAGGCACCAGGGATTTAGAATTCATCTTTCATGAAACCTTTTCATGAGAGTGAAAAAATGATTGGATTTTTCAACATGCAAATATATGGAAATTCGCTTTTTTTAAAAATAATTGTATGAACTATGTAATTATAATCATAAAATTTGACTGTTAGATGTCCCTTTGCTTCTGTGATTCATTTATGTCAGAGAGGCTTAAAGGGGTGTCATTAAGTTTATTATGCCTTGATATGTGTCATATTTATGATGCATTGTTGTTCATAAAATTGAGTCAAGATAGTCAGTGAAACTATCTGAACCTCCATGGGATAATTATTATTATTGTGTATTAATAATGAATTAATATATGGAAGACATTATCTTAAATTTCACGTAGCAGCACCACATCACAGATTGTAAGTTCAGTAAGGTGTTAGAAACATGTCTTTCTTTCCTGCTTCAAATGGAAGGTGAAGAATGCACCTTCTTCCTTTCCTATCTTGAATTTCTGTTTGTTCGTTTAATGATTATCTGTTCATCCCGAATGGCCCATATCTTTTTTTTTTTTTTTTTTTGGTTGCTTTGTTAGAAATCGACCGCCTAATGGGTCAGACTGCCAGTGACCAGAAACGTCGCATACAGGAAAAGCTGGAACTGAGAAAAAAACTGAGGCAACAGAGGGAAGCAGAAGGATTGGCAGTGGATGAAGAAACCATGGACGAAATAGTTGAGGAGGAGGAAAGAAAATTGGGAGAAAGGTGGGAAAGTTGAAAAAGAAGACTGTAGACATGGAGACTGTTTAGAATTGTAACATCATATTATTAAGGAAGTAAGGCCTCTAATTATGTAATCATGAAAGGCTTTTTAACTGCCGAGCTTTCAATTCTACAAAATGTTATATTACGCATAGAAAGATGCAAAGGTGTTCGTGGGCATAGTTTAAAAGGTCTTGAATTCACTATATTTTTAATACTTTCGTTGATTTTGAGCCACAACTGAGCTGAATAGAAGAAAGTGTTCTGACATATAGAGTAGGGGAAAAAAAAAACGCATTTTCTTTCAGTAGAATTAAAAAGTGTGACAGGAAATTTTGTTATGCGCCTCAGTTTACACATTGGTGATCAAAAGTCAACTTTAAAAATCACATCTGTGAATTCTCAGAGTCAACTGACCAACTAGTTTTAACAAATGAAATTGGGAATTTTAACATGTCTGGCACAGTGACATAGAAGAGATGCACCACAGACCTTATGTATGCAATAAAGCTTCATTCTTGTTTTTGACATATTTCTTGCTACTGTAACTCAGTGATGACGACAGTCAAGCTTTGTCCAATTGCATTGTATCCTGTACTATTTACTTGTACGAGCAGTACTGTCTCTGTAGCCTTTCTTTCAATAAACAACTGCATAAAGAGATACAAAGAAGAAAAAATTTAGGGATAGACACTTTTTCACATCTACAATTGTAGAAATGAAAGTCAATGGTGCCTAGAATAAAGTAAAACGTAAATCTCTTGTTACACATTCACTATCATCTGGATGAGTAACAGAAGATGGTGTAGAGAAATTAAAAAGAACAGTTTTTGTCTCTGAGCTGACCATGGAAGATCCAGTTTCAGCTCAGAATGAAGATGCTTTGCAAAATGAATTTCTTTGTTTCAGATTGATTGACACATGCCACATTTAACTCAACCATCTAAGATAATGAACCCGCTTTGCTTAAGAACCCATTGTCCATATCTCCTATAAATGACAGCATTCTTCAAAGAAGACCACCATATTTAGAAATTCTTCAGTTAGGAGGCTCTTTAGTATTTCATTTTTAGTATCATTAATGTATTCACAGAATATCCAGGAAAATTTGGATAATCAGTTTGAAGAAGAAAAAGCTGCCATACTGGCAAGACTGAGAAGTCACAATAATCAATTTGTAAAAGAGAGAGAAAGGCAGCTGGCTCTAGCCAAACTCCAGGTAAGCACAAACAGTCACGGAATCATGATTCAGATCAGAGCAGCCTTTAAAGGGAAATGTTTGCAAATATCATTTTCAATGTAAATGGAGAAAGTTGAAAGCTACAATATGCACAAGATTCAAATGCTGTAAATCATATTAAGACAAGTAATCAAACTGTTCTTCATTATCTTTATATTTTAGACTACCATGGCAAAGCTCAGTGGATGTTTTATTTGTAAAAGAATTACCCTTAAGATAAGAGAAATGCTTGAAAGCCAAATCCTATCATTTGCAGAAGAGGCTTAAAAAAATGAACATATGTTTTAAGGCTTATTGATCGGAGTTGCATGATTCAGATCTTTAATCAGATTTATCGCTCCTCAGTCATCTGGCTCTGAAGTATTGACATGCCAAGTAACCACAAAGAAGCCCTTCTGAAAAATAAACCTTTATAGATGATATACGAATTTAGGATGACAGATAGTAGGTTTTGAGCTATTGAAATTTCTCATTTCTGTACACAGAGAGAGCAGAGAAGGCTGAAACAAGAAGAGAAATTTGAGACAGCAGCCATGATTTTTGCACTGGGACAAGAGGCTGGAGAAAAGAAACAGCAAAAGTATGTGCATGAAGATTGTTGTTACTTGTATGTATGTACCCCAAGCGTTTTGCGCTAGGGGCGCATAGGTATTCATACCTATTCCTAACCCCGTCCTTATCCTCAACCCTAAATCTTATTGAATCCCCAATCCTGCCCCTTACCCTTTCAACCAATAAACAGGAGGAAAACGAAAAGAAAATCTGAAAGAATAATTGAGAAAGGCTGTTGTTGGGAGTATTCCAGGGGGAGCTCTCCAGCTCTGGAGTCACAAAAGGCTTTAGAATACGTACCCCTAGCGCAATTATACTTGGGGTACATACATACGTACAAGTAACAACAATTGTTCATGAATCCAACCTTCCTGTCAGGGAGGTTTAAATTTTGTAGCATGAGTTGCTGTCATAATTAGTTGTCCAACTTATATCCTGGTGTGCAAATGTTCCCATTTGGCAGGATAGTGTTTCAAAGTTTTGATGAGAGTGAGATTTCTTACACACAAACATGGGTGTGGCAAAAATGTTTCTGCTTATAATTTCAAAACTATAAAACATATCAGTACATCACTTTGTGGGGATATAAATCTCACAATGAGTAATGATGAGCTAAGAGTAACTCAAAATCACCAAACTCATATATGATATGGACAACAAGTGTATGTGTATTTTGATTGATCTTGAGGTTGTGGGCTCAGTGATCAAATCTGCATCACAGCAGTTGAATAATGAAATGTTTGCAGGCTTATTTAAAGTAAACCAATCTGAGAAAGCTTTTATTAGGGATTAACATCAGTAAGTTCACCAGGTCACAACCCAGCCAGCAACCATACGGAAATTGGGCGCAAGGGGTTGATATCAAATTTGCACATAGGAATGACATTGTTCATAGATAGATCTGCTGATTACCACATTGGGCTAACATCAGTTTGATGTGGGGAATCCGCCCCTGCAGATTACCACATTGTGCCGACATCAGTTTGATGTAGGGAATCCGCCCCTGCGATAATTATACCAACTCTTGGGAAATCCTTTATAAACCTGTGTCAGACTGATACAGGAATGCTGGCAGTCCGACAAACTATCACCTGACAAATAAGGCACTATGAAGACCAGCTGACCACAGTCAAAAAAAGGAAGCCCGGATGGTATGGGCATGTGACAAGATCAGATGGGCTCTCTAAGACCATACTACAAGGAACAATACAGGGGAAGAGAAGACGAGGCAGACCGAGGAAGAAATGGGCAGATAACATTGTGGAATGGACCAAGATGAGCTTTCCTGCAACCCAGACACTCGCCCACAACCGCCACAAATGGAGCCAGCTGGTGCAGCGTTCATCACTGCAGCACCCCTACGACCCCGGCGGGTTATGGGATCAGTGACCAGTGACTCACCCTTTACTTGAACCAGTGCCGGACTAAAGACTGTCAGTAAAGCTGACTGCATTGTTTTTCTGTTGGACAATGATAATTCTTTACTTTTACTCCATGGTGGCAGTTTGCATTGTTGATATTTCTTTACTGACACTTCTCCACATTCTGCTATTGTCACGTTTACATACGTCAGTATTTCTCATCAGATTTGATGCTAAAGTGGTGGGTGGTTGGTGGGCGCTTCTACCAGGGTCTCCTTCTGTCCTATCATTCTGCTATATTCTGACTACTGACTTACTTCTTCCTAGCACAATATGACCGTTATCGTATTGACGTGCCTCCTCCAAACTCAAACTGATACTAAAGTAAGTCCAAAGGGAAAGTTAGGAATTGGCAGCCAAGGTTCTTAGTTCTGTTTCAATCATGTTTTGCTGATTCTATTTCATGCGTAATAAATTTCCATTCAATGGAAAAAAATTGTTTAAGGTTATATAACAAGAGAGAGCTAGCTATGGTTTGTGGTGTGTTGTTTTGTCATTCCAGCCCTCCAAAATTTGTACATGAAAATGTCTTTTTCCAGCCTTCTGAGTGAGCAAGAGAGACAGAGACAGTTAGCAAAGGATAGGGTTGAAGCCATGAAGAAAAAGTTGGCTGCTGGAAAAGGTCAGGAGGACCCGACTGAAACAACAGCTGTTACTGAGGAAGAAGCAGCATCAGCAGACATCACTGACAGTATGTTATTGACATTTGTCTTTTAAAACATCAGTCTGTTATAAATTTGTGAATTTTGCTCACGTCCAGTCAGGATTTTCTCCAAGGCACCGAATCACAATGCACCAAATTTGGCCATCAAATCTATGCTTAACAAGTCCCATGTTTGGGTAGAATTTGACTGCAAACAGCCCGTCTGTTCATCTATTTCTTTGTTTAGCCATTTGTTTTTACAGATATTAAATTATTATTGTTTTGTTTAGTTTTCTTTACTTAGAGCTATTAATATTTGACTACATTCAGTTGACTGCTTTTTTTCCCAAAACAGGAATAGTATGTGTAATGGGCATGAGAGACAGTAAAATATGGACAGATATCACATTGTTTTATAAGTTTTGATGCAATATAAATATCTTAGAAAAATAAAAGCCGAAGGTTAAAAAGCAAAAAGTACACTTCGTTTGAAACAAAAAATATGATAATAAAATATCGTCGACCAGCTGATGAAACCGTGAATCCCACATTAGACAAATTTTTCAGGAGAGACAAAAAAACGTTTAAACATTCTCCTCGCGTTATAATTGAGCAAAAAACGATTATAAGTTGTTTGTTTCGATTTAATACACCCTCTACTTATACATTTTTATTGAATATTGTAACAGTTTTTTAGAAATGTGGGATTAACGATTTCATCACATCAAAATCCGGCTGATGAAGTCGTGAATTCCCCAAGTGGTGGAATTCACGTTTTCATCAGACGACAATCGGTCTATGGTCTGTTGGATTCACGATAATATACCATGGTCGTCAGTTGGCTTTTCAGCAGTACTGGCATAAGACAGCAGTTTTCTTTTGCATACATAACGAGACACATAACAAAGAGGGTAACACTTTTTTTTTAAATAGCAAAAAAAAAACAACAACACAAAAACGTAGTTTTTCAAGAAATAAATTACTAAATCCGCTTTATTGTGGGCCAAATAATGTGGAAAATGGAATCATTAAAACTTGGAAAACACTAAATTGTACACACGCACTCATTCATTCACTCACTCACTCTCTCTCACACACAGACACACACACTCCTCTCTCGTTCCTTCTCTCCATCTCCCCCCCCCCTCTCTATTACACACACACACACACACTCTAACAAAGTACATAAACCATAAACATATGGGAATAGAAGAACGTGAGTACCGTTAACGATTTCTACCCACCAAACATGCTGATCAAACAGCATTTTTAACGTTGTTTAAGCTACTTCACTTTGCTCTTTGTGACAAAACGTGCGTTAATGATGTAAAAGGTTGTTGTAAAAGTCATGGTAGTCTTTGGGTATTGCAGATTTCAGACTTTGTAGGTCATCATACTTTCTTTTAGTGATTTTGCGTCTGGAAGTGTAGAGCCTAGGTGCTTCCCTGACACCTTCTGTTTGACCCCTTGTTTTGGGCAACAACTCCCATTCCTGATCAAATGTCAGTTTGTATAGAATTTCTCCTTTAGGGGTGTATCGAAGGGAGCGGATGTCATTCACTGTTGGGTCTCCCTTTGCCCGTCCTGGTCTGATCGACTTCTGGCTGGCAACTTGTTCATAGTCCCGAAAGAATGCATGGTCTACTTCTTTCACTACATATGGCCTTGGAGTAATCCGAGCGGTCCGGAAGATAGTGAAATAGTCCATTGGACCAAAGATCTGTGTGTTCTTAAGCCTGCGTTCAATTACACTGTGCATGCTGTCCACTTCCATGTGTGTGTGGCCCTTCACTAAATACTTGTGTTCAATTTCAACATCGTTTTGGGCAGAAAAAACACTGAGAGCACTGAACAGGGTTGAATTCTTGTTTTGATACACGCACCCATCGCTGTACATGATCACTTTTTGAAGATGAGCACAGTGTGTGGACAAGTAATCCACCATGCAGGTTGTAAACTCATTTGCACTGAGACCACCTTCAGCCTCGTGCCAAACATAGCATACAGCATTACGAGTAGCCGGCCATATTGAAGATCGTAGAGTTGTGTACAGACAACTTCGTCTTAAAGTAAGAGGAAGACGCATTTATAGCAGGCGCCAACAAAACACCTTGAAGATCCATACAGATAACGGCAATGTTTTCATCTTTCAAAGCTAAGTCTTTGTCACAGACCTTTTCTTTCTCGGCTCTCTTTTTGGCAGACATGTGTGCCTCCCATTCCTCTTTGCCAACATTTCCAGATTCAAAGCTCATGCATAGGTCACAGCGATCTTTCTTGGGCTTGAAGATCGAAACATTTTTGGCCTCCAACATTTCCTTTAAAGCTTTGGCAGCCAAAGCATGTCCCCCCTTTGCAGAGCAGGCCTGTTCGTAGCAACGATGGAGATCAGCAAGGCTACGAAAGCATGGCTCCAGATACTGCTTCCCCGATGTCTGGCGGCAGTAATGTGAAGGCAACTTTGGTAAAGTGTCCAGAAAGTCGCCCATGAACTGTTTTGCTTGTTCTCCTCTCGAATAATGCGGGTTTCTGGGTTTGACGTCGGTTACTGGTTCTTCCATGACGCTCTGCATGAAGTGTTGCGTCAAGCCTGTTGTGTTGAGGAACATAACTCTGCAGACGCGAATGTTCTGGTCATCTTCTTCAAATTTTAGATCCAGGTGAAGGATTTGCGGCTTGCTGTTTCACCTTTGGAGTACCTCCGTGCCGGCTGTTTTTTTTCCAACAGTCCCTTTAGGTACGACTTGCGCATGTCCCATGTAAGGCTCCACACATAATCAAAAATCTTTTTCCGATCGTTCTCGGTCAAAGCATGGCATTGTGTCCGTTTAGGTGAGCAGTCACAACGACGTTTCAGTTCTTTAGCAGTCTTTACTGTCCCATCAGCTGCCGTGTACTCCTGACCACTTTCACGAAGCCTTTTCCTGGCGTTTTGCTTCCAGTTGTCTGGTCCCTTCCTTTTGAATGCCTGTGAGGTATTCACTACAGAATGTTCCTCAATCTGGGGCTCTGAAACTACAGGAGCAATGGTGGGATCAATGGGCAGTTCATTGGGTGTCCCTGTGTCTGCTTCACAGGAAGGAAAGGCAGAATCAGCTTCTGGAATCGGCGTAGCGGCAATAAGTGGTTGGTTTGAATTATCCTTTTCTATCAAGGCAGCGGCAGCATGTGAGTTGGACGACGTTGCCAACAATGTCTCTTGAACTGATTGGACAATGGAGTCTGGCAGTGGTGGTACTTCATCTTCTGGTAAGTGAGACTCCAAGTCTTGTCTATCTTTAGACTCATTATGGGGATGTCCTTTGTTCTTTGGAGAAGATGTGACCAAAGGATGGCTATGCACTACAGAAAGAGAAAGTGCATTGATGAAGGAGCCATCAAGAGAGGTAATGGAACAGTCCGCAACGTCACTGAAGGCTGTAAGGCTGACGTCTCTTAGCAGGGTGGACTCTTCAGATTCTGACAGAGGAACATGAACCGACTGGTTTTGACAACCAGTGTCTGCCTTGTTCTGGGTGTTTGGATTCATGGGTTGAAGTGGGACTTTATTTTTCAAAGCCAAATTTAGGATCCGTTTGCCTCGTGAGTAAGGCTCCATGATGCCCTGTGGAATCATAGACACAAAGAAAGTTCATTATACTTGTGTCTCATTTGCGTTTTCATATATATCTCTACACAGTCATTCGCCCAGATGAAAGGAGAGGTGAGAATAGAAACACTATCATGTGAAACATCACACACACACACACACACACATTCACACACAAACACACACGCTCGCACACACACACATAGGAAGACACTGCATACCCTTACATCATACATACAGTGACAGACATATTACTATATTGATGCATATCAACTTTTTCTTTTTCAATTTTGTATTGGCAAGAGCAGTGCTTAATGGTTAATTATGAACAGTTTAATTGATGGAACATTTATTCGCATCACATTTTCAATGATTTTGTTTTTAAATTAGTTGCTATATTGAGCACTTTTTGAAATCTTTTTAAGAAAAAAAAAATGCAAATTCACCTTTTACTTGGATATCTGTGGTGTCCAAAGCGTCAGTGTTACAGTTGATTAGAAAAACCGAAAAATGCTGTGCCTACGAGCACGTCTGTCCGAGCTCGGGGAAAATTCAACAAATTAAAAATAAAATTATGAATGTGAATTGGGAGCAATCGAAAAGTTACATGATGGAACACCTTTACCGACGGACGTCTTTGATGACCGTAACTGACGCGTTATAACAATACTATTGTTAGACGGATTATTCCCATCGGGGACAAGCGCCAATATGGTTTTCACGGCCATATGTCTCGTGGCTAATACTTACAACAATGAAACAAGCCACACCCTATCGGGCGGACGTCTTTGATCACAGGAAAGGGCCACCTGTGACTATTTAAATTGTCAGTCAGTCATCGATGACAAGTGACGGTGTGGTTTTCACGACCGTGCCCAGTCGCCCATGAACAAAAGCCCTCTGATCAAGTCGTGAATACAACAACATGTTGAATTCACGGTTTCATTGGACCGGTTTGAAGGATTGAGGATTATTCACGATTTCTTTATTACGCAACAACTTTAATTACAGTAAAAAACTTACACCAGGGGTCAAACAGGAATGTGTCTCTGTGTATTTACCATAACTTTTTGAAAAAAAAGTCACTTGATGCATTTTGTGGAATTCACGGTTTCATCAGCCGGCCGACGAAATGTAAATAATAAATTAAATTATCAATGAGACCGTCATTTAGTTTCCAACATAACTTCTCCACAGATGTTGTACTGTTACAAGACAGCATTCTTGCAAGCACAGAGAAACACCAGGCTGATGAAAGAGATGCCCTCTTGACCTTAATCTCAAAGTATACGAGAGACCCGTCAAAGAATAAGGCATTTGCCAACACATCAGAGCAGGTACAGACGAACATTAATTTAAATTAGATTACTATCATGATTATATGCTGTCATGTGGATCCCTTGAACCCTCAGTTCACAAACAATTTAGTTCAAAAGATGTGTTAAAAAATTTTTTATGTAAGTGAGTGGAACATTGGTATTTTGTGTTTGAATGAGGGATTGTCAGAGGATGGTACTGGATTAAAGCATGAAGTGGATTGAAGGGTTAAAAGATTTATTTGATTATTATGTAAGCTTGTGGCCCATTACTATTTCCAGTTTGGACAAGAGACAGAGGAAGGTATCTAATTATAAAAAAAATTAGTGGGAAGACTATTTCCTTGTGGTGCAGTTTGGCTACATTTTTTTTGCTCAACACAGCACTTTGAATTACAGTTTCAAAAATTATACAATTAATGTCAAATAATCTAACTCTGTCGCTTTTGTATCAAACTGCTGTGTTCTTTGAAGTTTCAGGCAATCTTTTAAAATAGTTGTCACGCTGGTAAAATACAATGAACTTTTTTTGGGTTCCCTTTGGTAAGCCTGGCGCTTTTGAGATTGTATATGACATGCGTTCAATTTGAAAATCAATTAGGTGGGAGTAGGGCAGATAGAAAACAAGTCTAAAAAACAATAAGGGAGCGTAGGAATCCAATTTTTGTCCTTAGCCCTTGAAGTTACAGGCTCTTTACCAGTTGGATTAAAGTGTTTATTTTTTTAGAGGGATATAGTAAATGTATATTTTATCAGTGAGGAATGTTTTCTTCATTCTGCAGGATCTTAGACTGGGATTAGCAAAATTGCAACGTGAATATGAAGCCTGGGAGAAAAAGGTCACCAAGAGTATGGGTGATATGAACATGTCCAGGTTACCGCCAAAGAAGAAACTGAAGATTCAAAATGAGGCTATGAAGAGACGAAAGGAGCAATTACAGATATTTGAAATGGCACTACAGCATAAATTTGAGTGTATGTTTACTTATACAGAGTTCATATAATTGTGGGTGGATTTGACAACATTGTACTAAGCTTGAACTTTTATACCTCTTTCAAAAATCAAATAAAATATTTCCAAGACAAAATGTTATAATTGAATGCAGGAAAATGATTAATCTTTCATATTATAAGCAAATCACAATTTCCATAGCAAATTTTCCACCCTTTGAGGGATTTTCTCAGGAATTTGGTCTTTGACCCTGATCCTGATTTCATCAGATCCACTTGCTATTTTTAAAACTGTTGTTGAGAATATTGATGCCATTAAGATGATGGAAGAGAAAAACAATGATACTGACAATGAACTGCAGTATTAACGATCAGTATCATCTTCATAAATAGTGTGAGCTGTGAAAAGTGAAGTAGAAATTGGTAATTCAACTTTAAAATTATTTCATAGCAAATTATTGATAACAATAGTAAATGTATTTATATAATGCCCTATTTGCAATGTATTATTGTATGTACTTGTCACGACTAGATTACCTCACTGTGGTTCCTCTTTAGGCGTGTAGTATGTATAATTGTTGCTGTTGTCTGTTAAACCTACAAGGTGATGGTGAGTGTAAGTTACAATGTGTTGTTGCGTGTACTTGACAAGACTAGTTTACTCTAGGAAGAGCCCCAACTGGGAGCAATTGGTCCAACTGGCTTAAAATTGGCCCTGTGAACAAATGTGAGATGTGGCAGTCGCTGAGACAAAATACTGCTTCTTGTTTTCTTAGTGGAACGCCGTCTCTTGCTTGCCCAACATGAAGAACTGGAGGAAAAGGCAGTTTTTGATGAACTGTCTGTTTCTGCACTGACTGATCTGCAAGAGAAGCAAATGGGCCATCTGTTATCTGTGCAAGATTTAATTAGAGAAAAAGTAAGTCTCCAGTTCCCATCACTAAAATCACTTCCTTGAGAGCTTGTAACGGAATGGGTTTTAGATTCCTGATCTTCTTCAATCCCACTAGTTCTTTCAGTAGAAAGTCCTACAAATTTCACTGTTAGCCCAGGCTGTTCTGAAAATTACAAATTTTGTTCATATATGAGTGGACCTGGCAAAATTGGGTTTGCGATAAAAGACCAAATTCCTGGGAAAACCTCTCCAAAGGAGGGACAATTTTTTATATGGAAATTGAGATTTGCATAGTAAATGAAAGACAAGCATTTTTCTGCATTCAGTTAAAATATTTTGCTTCAAATTATTTTAGAACTATTTTATTTTGATTTTTTAAAGAGGTACAAAATTTCACCTTATGATTTCGCCAGATCCACTCACATAATGTGCAGCGACAGCACAGAATAATTAATATATCACATCTGCCCAAGTCGAGGAAATTGAGCAAAATGTTGGCTGGGGCTGAAAATAAATACAGAGTTATCAGTTTTTGCCAATTTTGATTATTATGTCTGCTGTCGTTTTGTATTAACAAAATGGTAAATCCCACCATTGTTTTGCTTGATTTTTCTCAAATTTGTCAGATCTTGTGGCCTCACAGATATAGTTTTTATGTATTTCTTGGTTGTTTTTCCTGTTATTTTGAATTTGGAAAGTGAAATTCCAACGTTGAAATGAGAGTGTACATTGTAAAGTATATTTTTTCATCCAATGATTTTGATGGTTGTCAGCCAGAATGTTTTGTGTCCAATTTTTTTCTTTGCTTTTAAATGCCAGTACATATCCAAGACACTAGATGCCTGACTTTATTCCATAACCCAATAAGGTTATTCATGTGACCGTACCAAAACCATTGCAGTTATTTGAATTTTCATAAAAATTACAAATTTTAAACTCGTTCTTCTTAGTTCGACTATTTTAGACATGAAACATTCTCGTCACCAACCTTCGGTATGTAATAATCAGTGTAACAATCTGATTTCTACAGACTGTGGATGAGCTCTCAGAGATCAGGAGAATGCAGAGATCTGTTTCTCGTGAGGGCTGGTTCAAAACTCTGTCTACTTCAATATTCACTGTGTCAGATATGCTGGGCGAGCTACACAGCAAGGATGACATGGAAAAGAAATTGGCTGGAGAGTTTGATAAGCAGAAACAGGAAATTATAGCCAGAAGTGAGTAATGATTTTGTGTGTGTCCTCTTTAGGGATGAAAGAGACCAAGACTGGTGCAGGTGCCGGACCAATGACTCACCGCCCATAAATTTTGCTTCACACTGATACAACAGGTACTGCCCACTCTGCGACCCAGTGGGATGCAGCCGGCAGTACCTATTGTGCTAGCGTGAAGCAGAATCATGGGTAGTGAGCCACGTCACCAGCCTTGATTCTCTTTCACTACTATACATATATATATTCCAATATTTCTAAAAATCATATAAAATCTGTCACAGCAGAGATGGTTTCAAAATACTACAGAGAATCTGTATGGTCTTTTCTGATCTATTGTGCATTTTATTATGGTTTGTTTCTAACTCAAGGCTTTACAACATACAACCTTTTCTCTATTTTTGAGGTTGTTTTTTTTGCCTTATTTTAAGTTTCTATATTACTAATATGCTTGAGGTTATTTTAATCTCAGAAATAGGAACCATGGTATAGATGTAGCATTGAAAACTTGCTTGGTTTCCAGCCCAAGGCAAATGGTTAGTCTGCCAAATGGTAATTGGTTACTATCAAGAAATTAGGCTGGTAGTAAATGCAGTCAAGTTTGTTTTGCTTATGACCGTATTTGTGTGGATGTGCTTTCTCCAGACTCAAATTGTCTTACATGTGGTTTGACCCCATATGCAAAGTCTCTCTTTCTGCCAGCTACTCAAGACATCTGAGGTGCCGAAACAGTCTTTATTTCAGTCTACCTACCATGTGAGGTCCTGTTGAACTCAACAGTTCACATCTCACACTAAACCAGAAACTTTACAGACTTGACTATCAGCCTTAGAGAACATCTTCTTTATCTTAAAATCTCTTGTTCTTTTCAGTGTTTGGTGAGAAATCGTGTTTTATTATAGTTTAAGGCCTGTTGTAAACAAATGCAACAGCTTGCTTTTTAGACTTATTTGCCATATTTATATACCAAATTATTAGTTTCCCAAAGCATGGACAGAGTCTGTTTGTTGAACAGCCCATTGAAAATCACTGATTGTGCAGGGATATTCTGATGAAATGACCTTACTATATAATGATACATTTATTTTAGATGACCAAAGACGCATGTCAGGTAAATAGAAAATGATGCCTAACTTCACGCTTTATGCTATGTTTAATCTTTCTTTGTCTGCATTCCTTCTTTAAAAAAAAGAAAGCAAACCTTGAAAATTCAATCGTTTAAGAGACATGTTATTGTACTTGCTTTTTTTTTTTTTTTTCAGTCAGACACTAGGTATTTCACATTGTGACACTTATTGGGTTGCAAATCGTCCCTTAAGAATGACAAGGTTCTGACTCCCATGCATCAACTTTTGAGAAACTGATGATTGAAGTTTCATGTTCTCATAGTTTTTAGGGATACGACTTTTTTTTCTTTTTAGTAATATTTACGAATAACATACCGAATCTGCTTGATACTTCGACACACAATGGAGAAGGCCTATAGAAGTAGTGTGATATGTGTGTAACTCGGTTCAGCCAAAAAGTGGAGATAGAACCTTGTCATTTTAAGGAGGTGAAATATTGAGCAAGCAGTGATATTAATGAGTGAAAGATATTAATACAGCAGATATTTTTATGTTAAATATTCAACAGTCATGCTGAGGAAATACTGGCTTACACTAAATTTGAATTCAGCCCCTTGAAAGACTGATATAACAAATATTTCAGATACAGCAAGATTACATGTATATGTAAATTATCATATTTCTGCCTGAAAATATAATTGCTGTAAGTGCGAATTGGACATTTTATGGATTTTTGGACATTATGTTATGAAAGTTAAAATGAATCTATAGGCCTAATATTAAGCGGGGACTATGCTAGGACAGATGCCACCAAGGAAAAGCTTTTAATGCTAGTCTGCACACAAATAGCCAAAATAAGTAGTCTTTATCTTCTCTTGTAAAATTTTGCATTTTGAAAATATGTCAGTGATATTTCTGGGTAATGCCATAATAAAATTATGTTTATACAATCAACAATGTGTTACAACAATCTCAACTGCTTAGCTAACATTTTCAGCCGACTCATATGTCTAGTAGATCCATAGCATTTGAATTTTAAGCATGCTTTTTCAGGCTTGTCTTCAAAGTTTCACACAATTGATATGTGTGCCCACTTCAGTCCTGATTTTACAGAAATTACA
The DNA here is from genome assembly GCA_963931925.1 of Onchidella celtica. Taxonomy (NCBI): domain Eukaryota; kingdom Metazoa; phylum Mollusca; class Gastropoda; order Systellommatophora; family Onchidiidae; genus Onchidella; species Onchidella celtica. Next base: position 25,442,616 of record OZ007572.1, on the reverse strand, counting down.
TAGTTTTATGTTGATTTTCATGTTGAATTTTTATGACTTTGTGGGTCGTTGGAGTTGCTTGGAGTCTCTATCCCCATTGAGTCATGTGACAGGTGGTTGGTAGCAGTTTTCATGTCCTTTCATGAACTCTCCCACTCAAAGGAAAAACGACACAACTAACACTTCACTGTCTCTATGAACTTGTCTTGCACATAATTCCTTCATGTCAAAAGCAGATAGACCTATCTTCTGCTACCAGAATAGTAGTTTCTGGCGCGGCAAACCAAGTAAGTGGCTGTTCATAGTCACAGACAATAAAGTAGAAAAAAAACGTGCTGTCAGTTACATCATTTTTTTCCTTTGAGAGGCAGAACTGTCCTTAATGTGAACGGTTATGAAATAAACACAAGGAATATTGGATACTTCAGTGGTTTCTAACACGTCCATACCATTGTTGCCACCTGTCATGTGATCACAAGGAGAATATGAGCAACTCCACTGGAATGTGTTCAGCTGTATATCAGTGTGTCTGTCATGCTGAAGTCTAGAAAAATGCCGCTTTACAACTGTTGATTTGAAATGATTCATTTTATGCTATGAAGTTTAACCGGTAAACCCCATTCCCCTGGTATATCTGTGATGCGTTGCCCTGCCTGTATCCCCACCCATCGGTACACCAGTGCCAAGCGCCCTACCTTTTGTTACCTGAGTTTGGGAGGCCAGGGATATGGTAGAGGGTTCAAAGGCTTAACATTGCAGTAAGCAGCTAATTTTTCAAGCAGGTATTTTGAATCCAGGGTGGCCTGCGAATTCATTTGAATTTTGACTGAAAGGGGATTAGAAGAGGACAAATAGAAGAATGTTTCACTTGCTTGAGATTTCACATGCCAGCATGCATTACTTAATGTGACCTGTGGTGCATCTTTATGACAGAACAGCTTTGTTCACATCAAAATTTACACCATGTTGCTTTTGCTTTGTCTGTTGTGTGAAACAGCTTTGAGTTTGCCATAAGACATCCTGTTGGAAAGGAGAGTGTGGATATAAACTTTGGCAAGTGCATGTTAACACTGGCTTTAATAGGAGTTTAAAAGCTGCGTACACACATACAAATATTCATGCAAACTTTGCACCAACATGAGTTTTTGTAACATGTAAACTTTGCACAATTAGCTTAACCAAGAAATATAGCCCAGCATACTCCCAGACTTTCCTCGGCATCCGGATTCATGCTATTTTCTGCACTGTGATAAGTTAATGCTGCTTCCTAACTATCAAATGATGATGCCATTGAACTGTTTAAAGATCCTTAGTGCTTCCTGGAGAAATAAAAAATTGGGGAGGAAATCCACAGCCTCATAACATTTTGTTTTGTGTTTAATTACTTTGTAGAACAATCTGTTTACAAACTGGCAAGTGAGAACACAGCCTCCAAGATACTAAATTGTAATGGTTAAGACACACATCTGAAATATGCCATTGATGTACACGTGCTAGATTCAACATATTTTACACTGGAGTTAGTGCCATTTGAAATATTTTTATACAACCTTATTATTTGCTATTCTATTTGTAAACTTTTTTTTTTTTTAATCATGTTGAATTGCATAGTATATTATTTTCATTTCCATTTTTGATTAGCACTGTTGAGAATGTCGTGGAATCTTCATTAACGAATGTTTTGATAATCTGCAGGTCAAAGAGAAGCCATTGATGTTGACAGCATGCTCAAAGATATAGAAAACCAGTATGAAGCTCGTAGAAAGGTAGAATGTTTTATCATTTCTTTGCATGTGTAAAGGAAATGGAATGGATGATCAATATTATGCAAGCTGAATAGGGAAAATGCAATATTTTGATGTCACACATTATCAGAGAAGGGGCAATATATTGGCACTAATGTAAAAAAACGTGCACCACTGGAATTGAAGTTAAACAGCCAAACCACTGTTTTGTAGTTTGTGTTTGTGTGCCAACTTCCAGCTGAGAACTTGCCAACAAATCAGTTGTTTGTATCAACCTTTATTTCCTGTTTTCCACATTGGACAGTCATGTGGGAAGTTCAGGCTAGGCCTGCACATGCAACTTGGTATCATGTTGCAGTTGTGTCTCAGAACTTTCATGTGCCTATGGATTTGGCAATGTGCCCATGTCTTGCATGTGCATGCATCTCCATTTATTTGCCTAGATCAAGTTGCATGTGTCATCATTCAGAACAATACTAGCGTAACCAACATTTTGTTAGTTTTGCCGGAGAGCTGTTTTAAATTTTTGGGCAATTTTCATCATCTTCCTGTGGCATCAGTTTTCACCTTCTGGTGCTGATATTTTGACATAACATGCTTTTTTTTCTAAAATTGGTCAGTAGGTGATCCATGTTTTTTCGAAAAATAACAATACGCTAAAATTTAATAAGCCATATCTCAGCTAATAATGCTCATATCGATTCCCCAATTACAGAGGAGCTAGAAAATGGCACAAGTAATCCCATGGTGATTCTTACTTGATTTTGGCTGAAATGTCGGCAACGCTAGTATGTGTTTTGAGGGACGATGTGTGTCCAGCTTTACTGCCAGAATCAGCAAATATTAGTATCCTCCAGAAATTTGGGAATTATTAGGATTTTCATCTGGGTATCTATCTGTCTCTTTGACAAAAGTAGTTACACATTTTTGGTCAGTCTCCCATTTACCTCCTTTAAAGGTGCTACGCTCAGACAGAGAAAGACAGGCAGAAATGCTGAAGCAGAGATTGGCAGCCAGAAAACAGATGGCAGAGGACAAGGAATGGGATGCTACTCTTTTGGCAAGCCAGATTTTTGCTGCTAATGGGGCTAATGTGGCTGCAGCAAAACAAGCCAAAGAAGGAGAAAAAGGACGACAGAATAATCTGGTGATTGTTTTATTTTCAATGTGATGAATGAAACTAGATTTTAGTAGGCATTTAATTGATACACTCATATCATAGATTAAGGTTGTTGACAGCTACATAAGAACTCAAATTTGGCTCATGGACCAGTCAAGTTACTGTGTTTTGATTAGTCAGCAAATCCTGAGATACCCTGCTGATTTTTCAACCTCTGGGTGGCCAAAAATTGTGTGTGGCTTTGTCCAGAAAGGAGAAGAAAGTATAAAAAAAATGCACAGCTGTGGTGGTTTCCAAAATTGCATTTTTAAAAAAAAATTTTAACACATGGTGCAATAGATACAGACAATAATAACAATAAACATCCATTTTTTGCTGTTTAAGACACAGTTGTGGGTATGGGGGGGGGGGGGGGGGCGCAGTATTGTATTTTGGGAGTCTTTTTCCTGGTCTTTGAAGCTCAATATGTCATTTTCTGAAAATTTTGTGTTTTGCAGTTTATTATGAAATAAGTGATTTTAACACTTTTATCTGGAAGACATTTGTAGAGTATATTTTGACCGTGGTTCATTTTTAAATTTTGAGCACAATAAAAACATCTCTTCGCTATGCTGCAAGACTACCATAACTAAAATTTCGAAAATTTTACAGGAGAGCCAAAAAAACTGATTTTCTTTGGCTTAGAGCCGCCAGCAAATTCTAAAGATAATGGACTTGATTATTGCAATATCGTTATTTATAGGAACTGAGCCACAAGCTTTTGACACAAGGTGTGCCATTAATTTTCAAACCCAAAGAACGAAAAAAGTGATTTTGGCCAAAAATGTTACGGGAGACTGGCAGCATAGTGACGATCTATATCAGTGCATAACTACAAGTTTATGGAATTTTATCTTATCCACCTTTTTTGCCTGATTAGCTTCAGCAGCGTCTACAGGCCAGGAGAGAGGCAAGAAAGCACGCTTTAGAGAAGGCCAATGAAGATAGACCGGCATCTAGAGCCTCAATAGGCACAATACAGAGTGGTCAGCTGAGTCGTCAAGGAACATTTGATGGACAGGTGATTAAGTACTTACAGAACAACACCATTGTAGATTCCATCAATCATATCATCAGTTGGCTGTTGGAACCTCATTAGAACTAGCCTTTGAGGTTATGGTTAAGGGAGCATAGCCTAATCACAAAGCCAAACTGGAGAAAATACTGAGCTGTATTCACTGATCAGCTGTAGTTTTCTATGTAAAAAACTCATCATCATCAGTGGCCCTGTCTGGAACAGACATTGGCGACCATGGCTAAAAAACTCATCATCATCAGTGGCCCTGTCTGGAACAGACATTGGCGACCATGGCTCTCCACTTGGATCTGTCATCAGTCAACCTCAAGAAGGAATTGTTGTTGTTGTGACGTTTATTTGTTGTCCATGAATTAAGACTTTGAGTGAAAGTTTTTCTCTGTCTACCCCTGCTTTTCCTGCCTTCGATCTTCCCTGTGACTGATAGATGTTCGAGGCTCCTGAGGCGACAGATGTGTCCTAGAAATTTCAGTTGCCTCTGTCTCATTGTTTTAATTAATGGTCTTTTCAAATAAGGGTCTCTCAATACTGACTCATTTGATTTTTTCTCCATCCATGATATTCTCAATATCCTTCTAATAAACCACATCTCTGCTGTTTCTAGTTTCCTCTCTGTTTCTATGTTCATTGTCCAACATTCACATCCGTATAAAAGCACTGACCACACATATGTTTTCAAGACTCTGATTTTAGTGGTTGTTGATATAATTATTTCTGTTCATTAATATTGGTCTCAAATTTTGGAATGAATTTTTGGCCATTATTATTCTTTTCCTTATTTCACTTATGTAAAATACTACAGTTCTCTAATAACAACCTTTGAGTTTAGTTTTAACACAGTTCCAGCAGTTGACCAGCAACATGTCTTTTGTATTTTTTGGACAACAATGTGCCTTGCAAAACAACTGTCTTGAGTGGTTAATCACTTTAAGCCCATTGATTCATTTGTCTAGAGCTGTGACAGTAGACATTTACGGAAAAGAAAATCATTGCATGTGGTGCAAGCAAAACTCAACTTAAGACAACTCACTACCCAGCCATCGGCGAAATATTATAAAAACCACAGAAAAACTGGGGTCGCAGCAAGGTTATATGCAAAGTCAAAATCTGGCAAAAAGGAAAAGTTGTATGTTTGCGTTTCATTGTATCATTTGGGTAACATTTCTTACGCGAGGCTTTGCTAGCATGCTACACACTACTTTTTCTTTTGGCCAAATTTTGACACTACCCAGCCAGCAAGCCTACATCAATCTGACTACATAGGATTGACCTTGTTTGTTCGTATGAATGACATCATTCCAGGAAATGCCCCTGGTTACAACGCCATGCCGCTGTCTGTTTTTCTGTAGGAAATTCACCCTTGTGGCAACCCTATTATCCCTACAGAAACCATGTACAAATAATAATAATAATAATAATGAAGATCATTTATATTGCGCCTAATCCAAACGAGTTTGCTCTAGGCGCTTTACCGAAAGTCTTGTTATCTCGATTTGCATCTCTCTCACTCTCTCTTTCTTTCTCTCACTCTCTTTCTCTCACTCCCTCTATCTCTCTCTATCTCAGAGCAAATTGTAACGCAGCCTGTTAGGCGCAGTTCACAACTCACAACAGTTCACAACTCACAACTTGTATTTTAAAGTATTATAATATTATTTGAATATATATTATATAATATTTATTTAATAATGAATTATAAATTTTCGTTGGTGATATGGGGGGTGATAGGGATAGATTTTAATCTATTAATTTTAATTTCAATTTTGCCCGGGCAGCGGCCTGTTCGGCCTGCTCTTTACGATTTCCAACTGCCAAGGTATCTTTAACGTGCGCAACGTGCACACAGGCCCTCCGAATTTTTCATCCTTATCCGAGAAGTCTAGGATCAGGGACACGAAAATATGAGAAAAATCCCAATTTCCAACATGCCTGCACAGCCCGGGTTTTGAACCCGGGACCCTTGACATGAGAGGCGAGCACCTTGCCTCTAGACCACTTTGTCCCCAAATGTACAGTAGATTGATTTAGGGATGTTGGCCACACAGTAGATCAGAAACACATGTCACCAGACAGTTGTTGGAACCCCATTAAAACCAGCCTTTGAGTTTACTTTCAACAAGGTTCCAACAGCCAACCGACAAAACAATTGGTGGCATTAGAGATCTCCATGATAGTTCTATGCTTTGCAGCTCCATGCATAGAGATGAAATATTTTTAGTTAATTGGAATCATGTTTGTTATTAAAAGACCATTTTAGTACAAGACTTCAGTTCCTTGCGTAGTTAAGTATAGTTAAGTATTGAAATATCCAGCATATATTTTGTCTTCATCTTTGGGGTTAAGTCATATTAATTGCATGCCTTTTTGTTTTCTCAGCCACCTGTCTTTGGGCTGTCCAGAGAGAAGACAGTGGTTGACGTCCACGTCAGTGATGATCAGAAACAAGCCACCTACCAGCAACTGGTCAAACAGGAGATGGCCAGACAGCAGAAAATATCGGCACAACAGTTAAGACAGGAAGATCTGGTGAGATGATTTGAAATACTTGGGAATGAACTCATAAATTTGTTATTGAGTAAATCAAATTGAAAACAGACAGAAAGTCTATAATTACACATAACATAGTATATAATGTGAATTAGGTAGTTGACTTTCACATTGTTTTAAGAGAACAGAGGTCTGTTTTTGAGGTGTTTTTTTTTTTCTGTGGTTGCATTATCACCCTGAAAAATAGAATGTCTCCCCTGGAAAATGAAAATGTCAGTCTAGCAGGCACCCTGACTGTAGTGTCACAGTAGAGGTGGGCACAAATTCAAACTGTGGCAAAAATTAGAGCCTGGTGAAAGTTTTGCCACAAATTATACTTGTACAGTTATGTTTTGACTAATCCAGGAATTTTTTGGTCAAACTTTGTCATTAGAATCAATGATTTACCATGCAACAACATGGGTAATCCAGAGTTATTATTTTGACTATGTGACTTAATTATGCAAGGAAGTTTGAAAATTGATATCATTCACTGTTTGTGTGAAAAACATCCAGTGCTGGAACATTTTTTTTCTGAATGGAGAGGTTTAAATTTGCTTTTTAGATTTTTAAATTTGAAAGTATTAGACGAATTTCTTTAGTTTCACAAACAAGAATTTGACCAAGTAGAATCTGTTAAGTATTGTTTTTTGTATATCTAGCAAAAAGTCTTGAAATCATGTATTGTTTTCATTCTCAAGAAAGTGAAGGTATACAGTACTTATAGGAAGTAAGTGGTTTTAAATGCACAGAAAACCTTAATACTTCCTGTGAATTGGAGTTGTTTCATTAAATGTGGACAAAAAAATATGCCCACACACACCTCACTTAACAATAATTAGGTTGTAAATTTCCAGGGATTTTTCATATTGATTGCAGTAAATCCACATTATATTTCATGATATGATCATTCTCTTCCCACAGCTGAAACAAAAGATTCTGAACAGGAACGCAAGGCGTGAGAATGAGGCTGCTTCTCTGGTCAGCCTGGGAGAGCGTCAGAAGACAATCCTTCAGCAGTCCCAAAAGGTAATGAAATATTTGGTTTGATCTTTTACTTTGTCCATGGACTTTCTTTAGAAATGTAAGTATCTTGTTGTGATTTATGAAATAAAAACCAAGCCAGCAACCCTATGAAAATCCAACACTTCGGACTGACGCGAAGTTTGCTCATAGGAATGATGTCATTCCCACATAGATCCACTGGTTACCGCATTGCACCAAAATCGGTTTGATGTAGGGAACCAGCCCCATAGAAATCCTATTGAAATCTGTGTGAAACTGACTTAGGGATGCTGCCCGGGAAGATAAAGGAGTCTTTTATTTTTGCACCAAGAAAAAAAGAAGGGATTCTGAAATAAATTCTTTTTTGTATTCAGTGGAAGACCTAAGATGATACCGTGTACAAACACTCCAGAAATTATGAAACGTTAACTTTTCACATTGAATGGCTTATCCATTTCACTTTCCCTCCAAACACTCTTATGTGATAATAAATTGTTCCCTGTAGACGCATCATTTTTGGGTAAGTTTGACAGTTACATAAAATCAACCATAGTATAGTATTGCAGGTAGTATCAGTGTATAGGTTATTTAAGAGTAGAAGACAGGAATATGTATGTTAAGTATACAAACACACGCTGCACTGTATATAATGTGAAACTCTGCAAACTCAGGCTTTTAGCATTGCTCTGTGAAAGGGGGGAGAAGGGGTGCGAAGAGTCACTCGACTGTAGCATACAGCATATCTGTCTGTTGTGAAATGAGTCACTCCATCGTGGCTCGGGATGATATGAAAAAGTCAATGATATTTTTCAATGTGTAAATGTCTGCTGCTAATATAGCAAAACAAAATTATGAAAATATTTTAGATGAAAACATAAGGGAGATTTATAGCAAAAAAGTAGAATCTAATACATTAAAGATAACTCCAAACTGGTGTCGTGCATTTAGATCTCATCTCTGCACTGATTCACTTGAAACTAACATGGGTTACTTTTAGACTGAGAGGATTCTTGAAAGTTTGGCAGCACTGTATAATGTCTACGAACTTCCACATAAACAGCTTTCCCAATAACTTTATTTGTAAATGGTCCATGTTTTTTTTATAAAATCATGGCACTATTATAATGGACATGGGAGATTATATACGACACATCATCACTGCTCTACGATAATGGCATATGTCAAGACATGTGTCAAAAAGCAACTGACAATTCATTGCATTCCTGAGCAGGAGGGCTATCAGATAACATTATAGAAAAAGAAATGTGCCAGTATGAAAATATAATAATGCAAAAGAATCATAATGGTATATGTCACCCAAATGACAGGAAAAGAAACAGTTTTTTTCTTAACATCTCAAAAGTGTCAAAAATGTCTTATGCTGTTGGTGTAGAGCAGTGACAGGATGTACTTTGTGCGATTTCCCTGCAAGAAAGGAAAACCTAAATGTGAGGAAGATTGTCAAGACCAGATTTAATTCATAAGAGTAAATTTTTGCGAGAGCAGTAAGTAATTTTTAGAAACGTAATTATTGTACGAGCCAGCATAACTTGGCCTTGAGCTGGTCTCGTAAACAATGTGTTTTGAACAGTTTTTTCCCTGATAGATAGACAGAAGGTGGGGAAGGATAGAGGGACAGCGTAGGTGTGCATGACTGAGCACTTGTTGTATCTCGTGTTTTGAACTAGGGGTAGTAAAGAGGGAAGGGGTGAGTAGGAATTAAATGTTATTGAGACGTCTGTTGACGTACAGAAAAACCGTGATCCAGAGTAAAAGCTCGGGGTTTTGAACATGTTAAGAATTTATTGCTATAAAATTTATATTATATTGTATTGAAGTAATTCGACCTTTGATGTCGACCCAAGGTCGTTGCGTAGGGCTGTTACTTAAAATAACTCAGTTCGGCAGCTGAGCTAGAAGTGGTTGCACCAATCACAATCCAGGAATTAGACGGTAAGCTGCAGATGCAGTCCAGTATTTAAGGCCATACAGAACTTAGTTCTGGGCCACATGTAGAAAATCCATTTACGAGGTGGACGGCGATAGTCCTCAGCCAGATGAGGGACATGGAGACGCAGTTGAGCAGTCCATTGTGAGGGGCCTGATTTAAAGCTCCAGAGCCTAAGCTACTTGGTTTGATATAAACCCACAGCGTTTACATCCAGCGCTCTCACTCCCAGTGAGGGCCGCATGGTGAGAGTCTATACTAATTTGTAATGATGAAAGTGAACCGTTCTACTTACTTTTGAAGACAGTTTCAGAGCTACCGCCAGACAACGCATGGTTGTACAAGCATTCTCCATGGCGTGTCTAGAGGAAATGTCCACATCATAACATGTCTCATTGAATTAATAGAATTTAAACTGTTAAATCTGTCGCCACGTGCGCGGATTCTATTTGCCATATAACTCATATGACCTGCAAGTAGTTAGATTGAATTCGTTAGTCTTTATAAAAGCTGTAGTTCCATTAGTTAGATTCAGTTGCCTTTGAATTGATATATATATTTATAATTATATTTGTTACATTAATTCCTGTAATTAAACTGCTCTACAGTTCTGCTAAAATTGAAAGCAATTGATTTATTTAGTTTCTAGAGTGCAAGTATTTATTTTTGTGTGTTCGTCGATTGTGGGAGCGGACCTCGAAAGAGTGTCAGTCGAAATATCCCCATGTAACCCACATCGCGACAAAGATATTGGTAGGCAAGTTTTATAGAACCTTTCTGAAAGAGAGAGAGAGAGGAGGGATAGGGAAAGAAGGAGAAGGGTAGATGGAGAGAGGGTGGAAGCAGGTTTATCTCAAGCAGCGACAGTACCCCAGTTAGTATAGAAGAAGGTTTCATTTCTATGTGACATTCAATCATGATCTAAGAGTGGAAAAATTTGTGTCATTTTAAATTAACAAGTAAGATACATCCAGACATGAATTTCATCCTGTATACTCTATTCACTTTATAGGATGAAAGGGACAGACAGATTGCTCAAATGAAGGAGAGAATGACAAGGATGAGAGAAAGCCGCTCTCGTTCTCCAGCCAATAAAGCTGCAGAAAAAGAGACCAAAAAGTGATCTGCTTATGATGGCTCTATAGAGGAATGGCCAACCCACAAGGGAATATTTGCTTGAATTAACAAATCAACTAATGGTTTATGATGATGTTCATAAATTTAGACGTGTACTCACATCATTTTGTTTTACTACATAGAAGTTCATGCAGTTTAGAAAAGAAACTCACAGTGTTTGGCACATTTTCATCTTCTGCCAGTGATATTTTTTGTTGTTGGTTTGTTTTTTTTTTACTTAGGGGTTGTGTGAACAAAGACAGAGATTGGATAAAAGAAAAATTGACTTTTTCGTCAAGAAACACAAATGTGCGCAAATTCTGAAGTACAGTAAGAATGTGAATATAAAATCAGAACATTAATGCCACCATTACTAGTAAATAAATATGTTATATTTCATCACAGAATAAGCTGTTTGAAACAGTTCATGAATAAACACTTTCACAAAAGATTTAATAGTCTAAAGCCACTTACTTGCGGATAATTATATTCCCACCACTGACTGAAAATGAAACTATCATGACAGCATTAGAAATTTCAGCTGTATTTTCATCAGTCACAATTTTTTTCCTTCTGCATTGCATAGGGTTTTTTTATTTTGGTTTTCCTTTGAGGTCCATCTTTATGCATTTAGGGGGATCTGCAGCTCATCTTATTCAAATTCTAAGGGATGATAGTTCACTGGTTTTTGTTTATTTTTTTTTTATCTGTGATCTGAAGGAGGAATACAATCATTTTTGGAGCAGATGTCTGGTTTTTCTATCATGGCTTCTACAAAAAATGTTGCTCCAGAAGAGACTTACTGTTGCTGGCATAAACAATCAGATGATTTTTATGTTGAGTAATTTTCTGATACTTTTATCTAATTATTGTTGCTAATACAGCATTTAATCAAGTTTTTAATGCATTTATATATTTTGTTATTGTGCAATTTTACTCACTCATTTGTGATTGTATTTTGTGGGAATTGGTAAATTTATTGACATATCAGCTGGATCTGGTATTTATTTATTAATTATATTATACAATTTGTCTGAACTAAATTTGACAATTTCCAATTGTTCAATTTTCAAATATTTTTCATATATAAAAGATGTTGATATTTTCAAGACAGCACTGTGATTGTTGGTTTTGCAATTGAGTGCATGATAAGTTTTTGTTTTCCTTACTTCCTTAATTTTATTTTCACTTAATCATATTGCCCAATAAAAGTGAATTACAATTACTTTCAAAAGTGGTGAAGATTTAATAAGTGTGATAAAAGAGGCCTAAGTCCTGTTATTTCACAAATTTATAGTTACTTTACATCCCAACTGGCAGTTTTTCTTGTTTCGATGATAGGAACACGTGATCATTATCCACTGGAAAATGAATGATTCAAATGGCTATCAATACAGGCAGTTGTGAGGCAACAACAAATATGGACTGAGAACTTTGAAATTGAAAAGGATTTTTTTCCACCAGAGGTAAATGGGATTCGCTCATTTTCCAAACAAATTGTGAGCCAGGTTGTTAGAACTGAACAGAATGAAAAGCTCCTTCAGTTGCAGTAGTTATAATTCTGAAAGAAATTTGTAAACAAGAATTTTTATAAATCTGAAATAGAATATACAGCAGACAGCGAAAACCAAATTTCCACCAAATTCTTGTCAACTTTCTTGTGAACAAATGTGATCTGGAAGGATTACTTTGCTGATATGGGAAGCGAAATAGATTGCAATTTTACCATCTCTGAACTTCCATATAATATGTGATTCATAAAACATCTGTTGAGATCGGTGAATTTAAGAGATCAGAATGGTGACATACTGAGTTTTACAAGAGACAAGCTGTTGCAGTGAGGTAATTAAATTTCATAATGAGCTTGGTGAAATAAGATCATTCTGCCAGTGGAAAATGTTACTGTGTTATGTCCAAATTTGACTCTTTGGGGGGTTTTCGGACCTGACACTGAGGTCAGTGAGGATGTGATTATGATAGGACAAAATTATTGAGAAAAAAATTGTGATCTAAGTCACTGCAAACATAACCAAAATATATTTTTGCTTCCGCTTAAACATTATTTCGCACACATGGCAGTATTGTTTTTGGGTGACAATACCATTGATGCTATGAATCGAAATCAGTCTGAGACAGGAGATTATTTTGACTCTGTGTATTCCATTTTACGTCATTTGCATTTATGTAACATTCCATCCTGACATTATGAATCAATATTTGTCTGAGTCAGGCAGTACTACATATTCCTTTTATATCAAACTTTTGAGTTTGTGTAACATTCCGTCCTGATGTTATGAATCAGAAGTTAATTGCAGCCTGGTGATACTATGCATTTCTTTTTGTATTTTGCATTAACGTAAAATTCCGTCCAAATGCTATGCATCAAATTTAATCTCAGCCAGGTAATACTGCACATTTCTTTTTATCTTTTGCATTTATGTAACATTCTGACCTTACTGTGGTACTATTAATTAAACCTGAAGTGCCACATATTTTTTAAACATGTCAGTTGTTTGGATATTGAAAGCAAAACGATGTCACAGTATATAATCTATTCTTTCACTCTTCTTCCTATTTTGTCTCCCTCTTTCTCGCTCTTTCACCCTTTTTCTGTGAGATTGTTGTGTGCCTAAAAAGGAAATGCACAGACAGAAAGCGGAGATTCGGTGGGTTCTAATCTGTATTTTGGAGGATAAGAATAAAAATGTGGAAAATGAGTATCATTAATTTTGTATGAAACTCTTAAGTTGAAAAAAAATTATCCATCAGGAGAGCATTTGACTTTGTTCTTTATCTGAGTGTGATAGTAGCAACCACTTCACTTTTAGCCGTCTAATTTCTGTAGCGATGTTATAGGCACTTGAGCTTGTTATCTATGGAGATAATATTATGTGCCTAGGAATAAAAAAGTGGTCCAGCTCCACTTTTCTTGGAAACCGAGATAACCTAATGATGCAATACAGGACCTCCCAACCTCTCAATAGAATAAAGGTCCAACTCTCCCACCTAAGACCCCTTTCGCACGGCGCGGGTCCACCCACACCTGCACTTATGTGCGGGGCCCGCGCAAACCTAAGGCTGAGGTTTTCAGTGGAGCCTTTCACACGGCGCGGGTGCGGGTTGTGCTTGTGCGCGGGCGAAATGTTTGCGCAGGTTCCCCTAGGGTACCCACACCCGCGCAGTTGAAATTGTACACCGTATGCAGGAATTTGTCCTTACTATTTCCTGTTGCACCCACTGGTGCTTAGGGCAGCAACAAAGGATCTCCAGTCCTGTCTGTCCTGGGCCATCTTTGCGAGAGTTCCCCATGAGTGATTGAAGGATTTCATCTCTGCCTCGATTGTTCTCCGCCAGGTTGCCTTGGGTCTGCCTCGCTTGCGCCGTCCCTCCGGTGTCCACTGAAGTGCTGTTTTGGTTATAGAATTTGCTTCCTTTCGCAGCACGTGTCCAAGCCATCTCCATCGTCTCTTCGTGATGATGTTGGCTATTTCTTCTTGCTTGCATCGCCTTAGTAGTTCCTGATTAGAAATCTTGTTTGGCCAAAAGATGCGGAGAATCCTACGAAGACATGTGGTGTGGAAGGAAGACAACTTGGCGAGGTCACCTTCTGTCATTCGCCAACACTCTGATCCATACAGGAGTGTGGATAGGACACAGCTTTGGTACAGTCTGATCTTGGTGTTGATGCCGTATTGTGTCGATTTCCAGATGTTGCTCATACTTTGAAAGACAGCCCTTGCATTTCCCAGCCTACTTTGGATGTCCTCCTTTGTGCCACCCTCTGGTCTGATAATGCTACCAAGGTATTTAAATTTGTCCGTCATGGTGAGGTTCTTGTCATCTACTTGCATTGGTGCTGGAGTGTCTACATTTAGGGTCATAATCTCTGTCTTCTTCTGGCTAATCCGAAGGCCTACTTTGCATCCAAAATTATGTAGTCTCTGCGTCTTATCTTGCATGTGTTGGTGACTATGTGACAATAGCGCAAGGTCATCCGCAAAGTCCAAATCCTCTAGGTTGTCGAAGAGTGTCCATCTGATGCCTCTTGGTGCATCCTCTGTAGTTTTCCGCATAATCCAGTCGATTACGAGGTTAAACAAAATTGTTGACATCACACATCCTTGCCGTACACCAGTTTTCACTTTAAAGGATGCATCACTGTTTCCGACACTGCAACTGAAGTTCTTGTAAAAGCTTTTGATGAGTTCAACAAGCTTGCTGGGAATCCCATAGTGCCGAAGAATGCGCCATATACTCTCTCTGTGGATGCTGTCGAAGGCCTTTTCGAAGTCAACGAAGTTCACATAGAGCTGCCTTTGCCATTCTGAACACTGTTCTATGATGTTTCGGAGTGTGAAGATCTGGTCAATGCATCCTTTCCCCTTTCGGAATCCGGCCTGTTCCTTTCTCAGTGTCTTGTCCACAGCATCTGACATACGTTGCACAATGATCTTGGCAAGGATTTTGCTGGGTATAGAAAGGAGAGTGATACCACGCCAGTTGTTGCAATCGCTGAGTGCTCCTTTCTTGGGTATTTTCACTATTCTGCCTTCATTCCAGCTCTTTGGTACTGCTTCTGCTTCCCAGATAGCTGTGAACAGTGGCTGAAGGATGGTGGCTGACTGATCCGGATCTGCTTTGAACAGTTCTGCAGTCAAGTTGTCTTTTCCTGGGGCTTTGCTGTTTTTTAGGCTCTTTATTGCTGCCACTATCTCTTCTTTCTTTGGTGGATCTATGTTGATGTCAAGGTCTTCAGCAGCATCTTGTATTATTATTCTATCTTCAGGTGGTGGCCGGTTTAGTAATTCCTGAAAGTGCTCTGTCCAGCGTGTATCCTGTTCTCGTTCTGTAGTCAGTAGTTTCCCATTCTTGTCTTTGATTGGAAGACTTGGTCTTCCACCGTACTTGCCACAAATGCGCTTAGTGATCTTGTGGAGCTTACCCTGTTCTCCTCTTGCTGCTGCCTCCTCCGCATCCGCCGCTAGCTGTTCCATGGCTTCTCGTTTATCTTTCTTTACTAGTCTCTTCACTTTCTTATTTAACTCTGTGTAGCTATGTTGGTACCTCTCTTTCAGCCTTTCCGATTTCACTTGTAGGAGTTTCTTTTTCATGACTTTCCTCTCCTCGATCACATCCCATGTTCTTTGTTGGATCCACTCCTTGCTTTTCCCTTTCTCATTAAATCCAAGGCAGGCTACACTGCTCTCTGTGTACACTGTAGTTACTCTTTTCCACTCTGAATCGATTCCTCTTTCATTAGGGTTGTTCTTATCAGACTCTCGTAGAGCCTGGAATCGGTTCTTGACTTGTATGTTGAAGGCATTTCTAACACTTGCATCTCTCAGTTTCTGAATATTAAGGTGTCTTTGCTTTGATGTCTTGATTCCGGTCTTGTTCAGTTTAATTTTGATAAGTGCTGCCACTAGATGGTGGTCGCTGGCTACGTCAGCTCCTCTTTTCACTTTCACATCTAGAAGGGATCGTCTCCACATACCGTTGATCATCAAATGGTCTATTTGGTTCTTGTCTCTTCCATTTGGAGAATTCCATGTGAGTTTGTGAATTTCTCTGTGTGTGAAAAGGGTCCCTCCGATGACTAAGTTGTTCAAGGCACAAAAATCCACAAGCCTTTCTCCATTATCATTCCTTGTTCCAGTTCCATGTTTTCCCATTACTCTTTCATAATTTATATCATCTTTACCTACCTTAGCATTGAGGTCTCCCATGACAATGATGAGATCATGCCGTGGCGTCATGTCCATTTCCCCCTGGAGTTGTTCATAAAAGTCGTCTTTGTCTGTGTTGTCGTTTTCGTTGGTTGGTGCATAACATTGGATGACAGTGATGTTTGTGTGTCGTCCTTTCATCCTCATCCTCATCAGTCTGCTATTGACTGGTTTCCACTCCAACAAGCATTTGTCCAGTCCTTTCTTTAGGATGATGGCTACTCCTTCATGATGTTGGTCATCCTCTCTTCCAGAGTAGAGAACGGTTTCTCCAGTGGATGTTTTGATCCTTCCAGATCCAGTCCATCTGCTCTCACTTACACCCAGGATGTGTAGGTTGTAGCGCCTCATCTCTGATGTTACTTGTGCTAACTTACCCGATTCATACATTGTTCTAACATTCCAGTATCCAATCCTGGTCTTGGTTTTGGCGGTGTTCAGTTCCTCCTTCATCCTGCTAGCAGTTTCCTTTCGGCTTTCACTACTTGCATTCATACGAGTCGCGAGGTACTCAGAAGGTCCATCACATCCAGAACGTTGGTTTTTCCATGTTGCTGTTTCCGTAACGATTTTTGTTTCTCCAAGTAAGGTCACCCCAACAAGGATTTCAGGGTAGGGTTGTTAGCCCTACGCCCAACCCCCGAACCTGGAGGGCCGGTCTGTTCAATCTTGTCTGGTCCTTCCCCCATGACCTGTCCAGCTTGCTTAAAGCTATCAGGGGCACGAGGCCTCCGCTGGCTTAGCTCCTGGGATCACTGGGACACGCAAGCCACTCCTCCACGTCAAGGCATGAACAATTGGAGCAGGAATTTGTCCTTGGCTGCGCTTTATCCCGTATTTCCTTTTGATTCTGACCTTTTTTTTTTGTAGAAACAGTATGGATGCAGATATTGATATAGAACCGCTAATATCATTAGTGCTAGGGAAGTCAGTTCTGCGGAACAAGTTCTTTCGTCAATCAAAGGATACATCGATAATGTGCATCCATGGCTCCTCTTTTGTCGCAAGTACAAGATATAGGTGGAGAAACCGATCACTATCCATATTTCACGACTCTACAGTGTAAAACAGAATAAAAAACTGGAGAGATCTAAGTGCGGGTGCAATTTTCACCCGCACGTTTGAAAGGGTATGCGGGTGCGGGTGGACCCACACAAATGTGCGGGTGCGGGTGGACCCGCGCTGTGTGAAAGGGGTCAAATTGTTTGAGGTTTGTTTAGTTGTTGTTTTTTTTTATGTTAACCTCCAATTTAAAACCATGAAAAATATATTGTCACTCAATTTTCTCAAAAATAATAAAAGTGGAGTGAAACCTAGCTGTCCCTTATTCATAGGCACATATAATTTCATCATTGTTCTTCCATAGACAGTTCAAAGTTTTAAATAAGGTTTAGCACTTTTGTGTTTTCAAATAGTGGCTAGAACTGTGTGTTCAGCCTTTTTGTCTCTTTATCTTTGCTTGTTTTGCAGTGGCATTTGCAACAATAAGCACTAATAAACCATGTGACGGGAACTTGTAACCAATTTAAAAGCTGTCTTGTTTGTCACTGTCAGGGCAATGTGGTTGTACTAAAATGTTAACCAGTTTCTGACTTGCAATTTTATTCAACAGAACAAGTATTTGAATTAAACATGACAGTATTATGTGAAACTTTGTTACATAGTATATCACATAATTAACATTTTATAATAAAGAATAACCCCAAGAAATTGTTTGTGTGGAATGAGTTGCCGGGGAACTGGCTTATGACATGGAGTGTTAGTGGTCTGTGGGCAGTTTGAGAATGATTAATTGTTGTCCTTGTAAGGCCTCCACTGCAGGCTGTAGCCCTCCGCCAATGATGTCCGTTCTTCTCTGTTTTCTGTCCGTCTTGTCCATGCCTGTCCACCCTCCTGAACAATAGCATCTCTCCATCGCAGATATGGCAGAAAAGAAAAAGTCGTATGTAGCAAAGCCTCGCTTAAGAAATAATACAGAAACCAAACGCAAAGGAAAAGGAAAGTCAAATCATGCTTTCGTTTCTGTATTGTTTCTTACGCAAGGCTTTACTGCATACAACTTTTTTTTTTTGCCAAGTTCTGACTTTGCTTCAAGCCTTGGTACGACCCCAAAGATTTTCTGTTGTTTTGTTTTTTTTTAATGATATTTTGCATAGATACTGAATACAAGAATGTTTCTGACTACAAGTCGTTGGTCGTGTACCCTTCCTGTTTCTCTAAAACATCTTAAAACTTTCCCTACAGTAGTATGTATTACTGGTTGCTTATCAGGACATTTACTATTGAATTCGGCAGCAACCGCCATTATTGGAAATGTCGATTTTGCCTTGAATACATCATATTATGAGAACGAGTTCAGTGCGGTTTTCTTTTGGTACGGTAGTTTCTAAGCCGTCTTAGATCTGAAATAAAAGAAACAAATGTCAGTTTTCATGCAAGAAGGAAGTGCCTATGGGTCCAGAATTTTGTGGTTTTTTGCCCCCTTCATTGTTAGCCATTTTAAATTACTTTTGCACGACTCAGAATACTTGGCTAAGGTAGTCTATGTCTGGGCAGTTTCGGGCCGGCATGTTTGGGACCCTGAAGCTTGAATTGTTATGGGGCCCCTCACCAACAACAGGACTTTATCCAAAATTCACTCATTCGAAAAAGTTTCTTCGGGGCCCCTGCGGGATCAGGGGCCCTGAAGCTTTTTTAAACTTCATTAGGTTTATAGTAGATCCGCCACTGTGTCTGGGCATGAGATTCTCCTCCACGCAGTTTCTCAAGGGGTAATCTGTTACTATCAATCCCAGTTTATTATTTCGATAACTCCCTTCCCCAAGACTGCTATCAGCTACTAACACTAGCGGTTTCCAAAGTGTGCTCTTCGGACCCGCACAAAGGGTTTCGTGTCGGTTTTACAAAATTGCTTTGCCTCGAGAGACATTCGAGAAAAGCCGAGAAATCTTGAGTTTTCCATTTCGAATCTCTGACGCAATTTGACACCAGATTTTGCAAAATCGCGACCTTAATGAAAAGGCTTAGTTGGTAAACCACTGGCTTTGACTATTCGAGGAGATAGGTGAAATCCTCTGAGAGCATGGTAAATACCCCGACGGGAGGAACGCTTTGGGTAAAGTGTTAGTACACTTGATAAAGAGTTTGATAAGGGTTTATGGATAGTGTCACTGGAGTCCTCTAAGTGGATGAAGCGACTTTTAGATAAAGGGGTTGTCTTAACTCAGTGATTTTGGGCCTGGCTTGAAACAGGTAAACGCCGGGTATACAATCATGTTATGCCGATGCGTAAATATGTTACAAATAAAATCACTATCGTCAGAGAGCTGCAGAGACCCAGCCTGAAACACTACGAAAATCAGACACGTTGAAGTGTCCTCGTTTGCATATGGGAATATGATCGTTCCGATGTAGAAGGGCTGGTTACGATATCGCAGCGACGTTGGTTGGATGTAAGGAATCCTACCAACCCTACAGAAATCCTTTTATAGATCTGCGTCGGACCGACGTAGGAATGCTGGTTGGAGAGAGAGAGAGAGAGAGAGCGTTTGGGTGTGTATGAAAAGGGAGGGCTGAGTTCATTTCCTCTATTTCTTGACAAATCCATTCCAAATGGAAAATGCGTTTTATTTGTTTATTTATACATATATAACTGTTGCTCACTTTACAAGCTTAGGGCCGTCCATAATTTGCTGGAGACAAAAAAAAATCTATGAATGCTAAGCATTTAAGGTCGAAGCCAAGTGAAGCGCGATATAGTAATAAAATATATCCATGCTTCACTGATTTTCTTTATCTGTATTATTGTATAAGGCATTCAAAGACGAGAGCTTCGGTGTGGGAGGTAGTTGTATATGAATGTGTAAACTAATAATTCATACAACTAATTCATCCTTGTCCAACTTGGGGCAAAAAAATGTAGCTGATTTTCCTTTCGAAATGTATGGTTATTGAATATTATATGTTCTCGTGTTTCCGTTTATAGCGATACTAATGTCAGCCCGTGTTTGTTAGAGTTGAATGGCGTGCTTGTGAGATCCGTATGACACAGCTGGTGGCTATGTCCAAGAACTACATGTGTGTTCTCAAGTGATTTTCAAGGGCCGCGGCTTCTGTTTTATCCAAAATATGGATGGTACTTTTATCTAAGAGAAGATGCCACAAGGCATGTAGAATAATTACATAACCTGCGCCGAAATAGAAAGCAATTTTTGAGAAGTGTAATAAGCAATATAATTACCTAACCAGCAACCCCACGGAAGTCCGACGCGTAGCATTGACATAAGATTTGCGCACAGAAATGACGTCGTTTCTTCATAGATCTGCTGGTTACAATATCGCACCGAATTCGGTTTGATGTAAGGAAACTGTCCCATGATAGTCCTGCCAATCCTAAAGAAATCTACGCACGCTTGACGTAGGGTTGCTAGCTGGGTACAGTCTGTATTCTCAGAGCTAACTAGTGGTCAGTGCAACCTCTGAAAAATAATTTTTGTGTAGCAACGGGAGGACGAGAAGGTGGAAACTGGACAGAGATTTTGTTTGTTTGTTTTTAATATATCTATTTATTTATTTTTTTTAATTAATAAAATATGGACTGGAATGGGACTCGAACTCGAGACCTCGGTTTACCAGGTGTACGCCATATTGAACTGATGTGATTGTCAAAACTGGACTTGGGCTGCTTTTCAGTGTCCACTTGTTTATAAATGTACTCACTCAGCTAGGTCGTGGTCAGTGTTCAGGAATAGATTATCATTGTCAACAGCAGTAATGAGAGTACTCACATTCGGATGATGAAGAACCCGAGGAAATCAGCTCTAAGGGATTCGGTTAATTGGTTTGTTGTTAAGGGGAACACGACGAGAAATACAGGCTGACAGGAATAATTTTGAACAGGGAATTCTATGCGGGTTGCAATTAGCAAACCTTAGTTTGGTGGCGACTTCCATTGATAAAATCGTAATGCCTAATTAACCTAATAGGAATGTAGGCATACATGTTTGCCGCGAATTTTTACATTTCTCCGCTTTTGGTCGATGGCACTAGAGGTTTCTGACAATAGGCAGAAAATCCTACCAAAATAGTATTCAAAAGTTTGTGCAACAGTTGAACTGTTTTTGTTTCGTTTTTTCTTTTACCCAATTTGTGTGATTTTTATTTCACATCATTACGTTATTTTGAAAATGCTCAGATTACGAAAGAAACACACACACACACACTAAATAATACATGCGATTTTTTTTTTTCGGAGGATCCCTCCCCACCCCCTAATGCACAGAATAGAAAACAGAAGTCACATAAAATACATATAGGAAAAGAGATGACATTCTAAGTTTGTTCAGCTGCTTTTATTAAGTCTGCATGGAAACCTATGGTTAAAAACTAGGATTAGAAGCAGAAACACTTCTTGAAAATGTCATTTATGTTGTGAAGTAAAAATTAGCCTTTCTGGTTTTTTTGCTTTTTTTTTTTAACGTACAGAGAAAAGTTACCCGCGTCAGCTGTTAGCCAAAAATGTACTAAAACGCAGAGGAGTGTGGTTTTGATTTGAAAATGCCTCAGAATTGGCACAATGCTCATCATTCAACAAGGATTCAAAATGTGACTACCGATTTTTTAATGAGGCGGTTACCATTTAAGGCAAGACCCACAGCAATATATATTTCTTGAAGAAAAGTGTTAACTGAACTTTAGGACAATGCTGGTGCTCTCGCCATTGTTACGCATTGGTTATTCGAGGACGGATAACTACCTGCGACTGTCACGAAGACCAAAAAATTAGATGGTTTACAGCATAAGTTTTTTTCTCTGAGCGTTAATGTGCAAAGCGTGAAGTTGACGGCCGTCGAGATACCGCAAAATGGTCAACAATCTTCTCAATTGCCGTACTTACCCCCATCATTCCTGTCATCTTCAGCTCCCACCACCGCTGTCATCTTCAGCTATTACATCCCCAACACCACCATCATCATCAAAATAAGGAAAAAATCTTAGGAAGCACATAATAGGGCAAGACAAAGTGGCAATATTGACTAATAACAATGACAGACCTACCATCAACCACACCAACAGATTTTGACTGCTTTAATCAGATCATTTTCACAAAGACGCGCAGCATAATGTTCGTGGTGATCTTTGATGGTGGGCAGGGATATGGTGGTGATGTTCGTAAAGCTCTTTTCGTCGTGCGATCAAATATTAGGCCTATTAGTATTATGTCCATGTTTGATTTTGTCGGTCGTATTTTTCACTATAGAACCCAAACAATTTGATTGTTTGTTTGTTTGTTATAATTGAAAGGCGGCAACATTGAATCCAACACTGACAACCATCCCAGAATGCAAGCCTTGTGGTTTCTAGACGGGCTGTTAACTGGAAAATTGGTTGGTAGGTTGGTTATTTGGTTGGTTGACTGGGGTATAGAGTGAGTTAATGATCTGAATGAAGAAAAGCTGCTTGTCAGAGCCGTCTTTACGCATGGTCACAGTGTGCAAGTTTCCCTTGCAGCCCCAAAGGTTGAGAAGGAGCTCCATGAATACAAATATACATTGGTTTTTGAAACAGGGAAGAAAATTCCGCGCTCTACAAAAGAATCTGTCCAGGGGCCCTCAATGGGGTTAAGATGGCCCTGCTATTTGCTCCTCTGTTTGATGTTTATAAGGCCGATGTACTCAGTTCGTTGTTTCTGCGGGCTGTCCACAGCCAGCAACACTATGGAGATCCGACGTGTGGGATTGACCTGTAGTTTGTACATAGGAATGACATCGTTCCCATGTAGATGCGCTGGTTACAACATCGCACCGGCATCTGTTTGATGTAGGAAATCAGCCCCTATGGTAATCCTACCATCTTACCGCGCCGACGTCGGTTTGATGCAGGGAATTCGTCCCTGTGGTAATCCGACCAATCCTACGAAAATCTTGTACAAATCTACGTCGGATTGACGTCTCTTTATTTTCATTCATGTAGAATTCATCATAGGTTTCTCGCTGTTTTTTCTAACAGTGACATGAGGCTTTGCGAAATAATAATAGCCTTTTTTGCCATAATAATTTATTATCAATTAAGTGCAACTTCATAACCTTATGCTCACTTCTGACACTCAGGCAAGGGAGGAACCTGCATTCTAACAGTATATTTTATCCTCGAGGAAAAAAAAAAAAATCAGAAATAGCTGATATAAATCGTGGGGTATATGCCTTGTTGTTGTATGCGAAATTTTGCGGATTTTGAGGTTTTGTTATATAAATCATTAAATGTTTCTCTAGTTTCACTCCTAATTTCATTATGTAGGCCTATAAGTGTCGTTCCAATCCGTTAAAAACTTTTCGAGGTATGTGTTTGTGACGTAATATTGTCATCTGATTTTACACAGCTCTTCAAAGTTTCGATCCTCATTTTCTTGAAAAGACAAAAATGCACATACAGCAAGCAATTTGGAAAATACCTGACGAAAAATATAAACTGTAAGGTAATGTTTTCTTTTTAAGCCCAGAAATTGGATAACCGCCAGGGAATGTGAGCTAATGAGGACCGGGTCAAGTATGCTTACGCCTCACACAAATGTCACAAACGGCTCAACATGTCTATTAAGGGCAATAATTTGACAGAATGTTTTCCCCGACTGTCTCTAGCCATCAAAGCACTGCTGTCTATTTCGCTCTTCACCATAGATCATTTTCCACAATGAGTCGATTCAAAACAGTGTTGACCGCAACGTGAGACTGCTGGCATTTGGTTACCTCAGTTCGAAACCATTAGTTTAATGGTAGGCCTACTATTACATTATTATACTTCCATTATAACAGATTATACTATAACAGTACTGTTTTGCTTGTGTGTTTTCGGATTCACTTGTTCTTCTTCCTCCATTTTTCTGGACTCTATGGTTATACATTGTATCCACCACTCTCCATTAATTATTTAATTTCTCTTCTCGTCTCCCCCCCCCCCCCTTTTTTTCCCCGGGGATTGGGGGGGGGGGGTTCAATTGTCGCATGGTTATTATTTTTGTGGCAGCGCACATCACCATTTGACAAAGTTCGTGACCTTAGTCCCTGTGTGTTTATCTCCATTTTCTCAAAAACTGGAGCTGTTTTTGTATATATAGACGAAGTATAACAAATGCACACATTACGGTAACACTGTTGTTTAAAATGAGCCCGTGGCACTAATATCAAGCTGTTTCGCAGTTCCGATTTATTCTAACTCCTTATCATAATACTAAAGCCGCATACGTCTTTAACGTCGAATTTCTCAGTTGCGCAATAAGTGGAGTTGGAACAAACATGAAGGTCGCGGACACACATTTTGTTTTTGCTCTCGGATTTTGTAGGCTTGTAGCCTTTGTCTATTTCTTGTTCCGCCATTGTCGCGGTCCTTCACACATGTTATTATGCATAAGCCTGGCTTACGGTGGCGGTAAAATCGGATTACGGCAACTATTACTGCACATAAGTGCTAATTCCCAACCTGCCCCTAATGTTCGGTGTTAAGGGTGTTTTGTTTTCTTGAAACGGTTAACTTCTGTGGTTGTACATGTATTAAAAATTTATATTCCTTGTAAAAGAATGTCCCAGCCAGCAACCCTACGACAATCCAGCGTAGATTTCGGTAGGGTTGGTGGGTTGGTATGATTACCTCAGGGGTGGGTTCTGTACATGAAACTGACGTCGGTGCGATGTCGTAACCAGCTGATCTACGTAGGAACAATGTTTTCCTTTGTGCAAACATGAGTTAACCCTATGAGTCGGATTTCCGTTGGCTTGCTGACTGGGATTTATTATTATTGTTTTCTCCGTTGTTTATATTATTTTTCTGTGGTTCTGAAAAAGGTTTCAATGCTTTGTAAATTTTACATATTTAATACCTCGAGGTCTTGAAAGGAGGTAGTTTTACCGACCATGGTCATTTGAAAGTCACATTTCCTAATACTCACAATATCCAAGCTTTTACATGAAATGTTCATCATGAAAACTGACTTGAACAATCATGACAGATATGTTTCGTTGCTTTCTAAAAGCTTTTTGGCTGATCTTAGTGCAGTAATTACCACATGCCACTTTGCCAGTCAAACCTTGCTGCCCTGCAGCTTGTTATTAAGAGTTTTAAGGACCGTGTCACCCCCAGATGGCCAGACTCTGAAATCTTCGGGTTGAATTAACCGAACTTAATGTTCTCGGGATGGGATATAATCTGAGTGGGCAAGTCAAGTACCCTTGAGGACTAAGATGTTTTCACAGAGGAAACCAGCATCTCGAACCATGCGCGATATCTGACGTTGGGGAAATGAAATCTTTAGATACTGCATGTGTACCAGAAGTTGGGTTTGAGAATTACATAATGTGAGTTCAAAGTCCCCTATCATAATGACAGCTTTAGTAAAATTCCACCCAGGCAACCCTACAGAATTCCAACGCCTGGGACCAACGTCAAGTTTGCGCATAGGAATGACATCGTTTCTACGTAGATCCACTGGTTACGACATCGCGCCGACGTCAGTTTGATGTAGGGAATCTTCCCCTACGATAATCCCACCAGTTCTACGGAAATTTACGTCGGACTGACGTAGGCTCGCTGGCTGGGATGGGCATGGGCAAGTCACCCTGCCCGTTTTAACTTGAAAACTATGTGGAACCGGGCAGACAGAACATAGCACCCTGGCTGCTGTGGGTGTGGCTTTGTTACAGTGTAATCGAATCATAAAGTTTTGTGCGACGCCATAAAAGCTTAAACTTAAAAGAAATACAATTTATGTTTAATCTATGAGCGTATCCCAGGAGTGATCTCTATAAACTATTACAGGCCTCAGAAGTCGATCCAAATTGTCTCTCCAAGGCTAAAATGTGGCAAGCTTGTGTCATTGTTTTTTTCCATTTTTAAAATCTTTGTTGAATTGCGCCTATAGCTTTCTTATTTTGTTGCTGTTCTTAACGGGGGGGGGGGGGGGGGCATCACGTACCTAATACGACTCTTTCCTTTTACAGATTTGAACTTTAAACCAAACCCTGCTGGGCCCCACAGATTTTTTAGTTCTTTGTCGGTTCTCCGGTGTACATGCAGTTAAATTCTCTGCAATATCAGGCTGAGGGGACGAAGGCACCGTCCATCGTCCTTGAGCCCTAAAAGTCTTTACGTACTGCGGCTTTCAATGACACATCACTTAATAATTTATTTTCTTGCTCGAACACACAATGAAGAAGACAGCCCAAGACACGAACTGTGACCCATAAATACTGTTGTATTTCGTAATACTTTCAGAAGTGAGTGATTTTACAAGAGTGCAGCGAGAAAACAGACCAGGCATAGTTATACAAGTAACAACAGACTAAGACAATATCTACAAGCAAATATATAATTTAAAAAAATATATTAATGACGACACCATAATTATATACATATATACCCACACACAACACACCTTCACTCATAACACAAAATATGTATTATACACAACGCTGTAACCAAGGCTTGGCTAAAGGTCTGCTAGATTGTCTGACCCAATTTAAATGGAGGCTTATATATATATATCCATTGTCAAAATGAAGTGGTCTGAAATCACCAAGAAAACAACAACATGCCAGATATTTCCATTGGCACCTTCGATTCAGAAGTATAACAACTATTTTGAGCATGCTCAAACAATTAATCCAAAGGTTCCCACCCTTGAATAAACTTACCCCCAGAGGGTAAATTTTGCCTACCCAGGGAGTAAATTTGCTAATTCTGGATTTGTTCATACTTTAAAAAAATTTTTAATTACAATTAAAAATAGAAAAAAATGAAGTGAGGCGAAACTTCCATGTAGGCCTAACATTGTTGTAAATGTGCTTTTGTTATTGTTATTTAAATTCTTAATAATGTTAGAAACGGTATTTTAAAGTTTCCCTTTCTCAAATTTTGACAGACATTATTATTACACCATGGCCAAAACTAAAATTACTGAACAAGACAGGGTTACTTTCGAAAGGTTTCCAGGAGTAAACGGGACGAAAAGGGCTGGGAACCGCTAAGTAATTAAAGTAATTAGCAAGCATGAAAATTTTGCAAATTTACAGTCCGGTCTGATTTGCTGTTATAGTTATTGCTTTCAATGAAAAAACATTTTTCAAGACCTGTAAACCTCTTTTACTGTCAGTGTTAACACATGTTCACTGTGAGACACATACTTGATGTTGTCAAAATTTATCAGATCCTGTACTCTAAGCACCAAACACCCAGCAAGCTTACGTGATACATCATGGCATATTTGGATTTTCTTTTCTCTCTTTTTTAAGGACAAAATCTGAAGACGTGTTTTGCACCAGGGCAAAACAATGCAGAATAGCTTAAGCTCAACATCAAAAGTGGGCCAAACACTGGGTTTTTTAATCTGTTACAGCAAGGCAGGCATGGACGGATAGCACTGATCAGGGCAAGAAATAATCATTCCATCATATAAAAAGAAAAAAAGAAAAAATAATAATAACAATGCATGGTAAATTTGTATTAAAAAATATAATCTATAATATAACAGGACACAAACATATGTTATTAGACCATAATCTTTGACTTGAACTGAAGCATTTTAAAATACAAAGCAGGAAATGTTCCACTACAAAAGCAAAAAATACATTCTGGAATAACTTCCAACACATTTATACAAATGTCAGATAATTGAGCAGTGAGCAAAACAAATTATAACTGATGTAATGGTACACTTCTAGTATAATTATGTACAAATACAATGTATTCATTATGTATCTGTGGTCTTAGTCATAGAGGATAATGATGGAAATGGGTTAGAACAAAAATAAAGCAAGGATAATGTCAAAGTCAGAGTTTGAAAAGACAGGTTAAAAATTACATTCGACATTGCTCAACAAAAAGGTCCTAGTATAAAGTTACATTAGCCTTTACAGTTTTTTTTTTCTTCTTTTAAATCTCAATGCAGACAGACTTAACAGATTCTATGAAACAACCAAATTTTAACAATGCAATTCTACAATGACCATCGAACTCAAGGAACTTGGTGACCACTAAACATTTAACGAATATAATAATATGTAACATTTGGAAACACACAACTGTAAGATAGACATATAATCTTCAAAGTCTTTACAAAAACATGCATCTTTTTTGGTCTCCTTTGAAACATCATGCAATTTTTAGTGTGGGCAAATTATGGACCTAAAGAATATTTGGATAAGTATGCTGATGATTATATGCACGATTCTTTCATTGAAAGATCACTGAAGTAGTGAAGTTCAAAAGTGGGCAAAGGTAACTTCACAGTTTCACCCTAGTTATCATGTTGTTGCTTAATCTGAAATTTGAACTGATGCTAATTAAAAAATAAAAAGATTTGAGCCCCCACAGAAAGATCGTAATACGACTACCTGTGCTGCTTTTGTAGCTCCCTAAACATCAATAAACACCAAGTCATTCAAAAAGACAAAATGTTCAAGACTCTGGTCTTTTTCGACAGGCACAAATGACATACCATAAAATACTGAATGGCTGAATAAGATATGCACCAAATGTTGTACTAAGGCATAACTAACTTTGATTTGTGATGCCACAAAACTCATAATTATAGACATTGTTAAAAATAATGTCATAACCATATCTGCATTAGTAAAATACTGGGTATGTTTGCATCTTGATGCACTGTGCATGCAACAGGCTGTATTTTGCATACTTGAGAGGGATGAAGGCTTCAAACCACAACAAGAAAAACAGTTATTGCTTTTGAATATTATTTATCAAATCTCAAAAATGTACAAAAATTAATGTTAACCTGAGAAATAACCTCAAGGCTTTACAAAAAAATATTTTAAAACATAATTTTTGCCATTTGCTGGCTGGAAGCAACAACTCTTGTCTATGAAAATACATCAATATATCATTAACAGCTCATTATTTATCATGCATACAAATTTCAAGAATCTGAGAAGAAAAACAGTGCCAATAAAAAAAATATGCAGCCCTTCTCTCCCTCCGCTGTCTTCAGTCAAACTATTGAAACAAAACTGTTTAACAAGAACGCTGATTTAATTATTCTCAACTTTTCTGTTGGGGTCATTTTATCTTTAAAAAAAATCATTGCCTTTAAAATACATGAATGTAAGATAAGATAAGATAAGATAAGATAAATTTTATTCGTCCTTGTACAAGGAAATTTGTTTTGATCATTGAATACATAACAATACAGTTACAGAAGCAGAAAGTATGATACATAGCGCGCACACACACATATATACACACACACTGATAAATTAACTAAATTAACAAAATTAACAGTGCACACAATATGCTTCCCTAACTAAAACACATTGACCTGACACGCAGGACATAATTCAACTGTGCACAGATTACGATCAAGATGACGACATTATTGTAACATCCTAGTTGATGATGGAATAAACGATTTAAAGTAGCGCTCAGTTTTAGTTTTCTTTGACAACAGCCTTAAACTTCTTACAGATCTTATATATTCCTTGTTCAGGGGATGTTGGGGGTCATTTATAATGATATTAGCTTTTTTAATACAAGCACCAGTGTACAGCTCATCAAAATATGGCAGGTCACAGATACAAATTTTGGATGCTTTTTTAATTAAATTATTGATCTTATTTTTATCTTTTTGTAAGATGTTTCCTCCCCAACAGACAACTCCATACATCAAAACGCTCTGAATATCCATGGTGTAAAATATTTTCAGAATGCTTTTGCTAACTTTTAAAAAGCGGAGCTTTCTGAGGAAATACATGCGCTGGTTGGCTTTCTTGTATACATATGTTACATGCGCATGCCAGTTAAGCAATGAATCAATAGTAATGCCAAGATATTTGGCCTCTGTGACAATTTCAACCTCTTCATTGTTGATAGTAAGAGGGCAAACAGGATCGTTGTTATTTTTCCTAAAGTCAAAAACAAGCTCTTTTGTTTTCTTAACATTCAGTAGAAGATAGTTGTTATTACACCAACAATGAAAGGATTGTACAATGTTAGAATATTCGTGGCCAGAGTTAGGTAAAAGCTTTCCAACAGCAGCACATTAACATATGAACATCTTAGACTGGGTGTCAAACAGATTTGAGCAAATACGGCATGCACCAGAAACAGTTTATTAAAATTACCCTTTTTTGTAATAACACTGATCCTCTCAAATCTTACTTTTTTAATTTCATTACTTTGAATATGACTCATTGTGAACTAATAAGCTTGAAATAGTTTCTGTGTGTGCTACTTTTTCTTTCCTCTTCCCCTATTTTTTTTGTCTATCTCATTTCTATCTGTCCCCCTTTTTAATAATTTGTTTTGTCAGAAAACTAGCCAGGAATCTCCATCACAAAATGTTGCACTGACACTGATCAAAGGCCTACCAGTTCTACACAGTAATACCTTAAACATTAACAAAGTAATGAATCAAACACATATAGTTTCATCTACATAACTCACACTTAACATGGAAATTAACCAGTTTAAAGAGAGAAAACATAAAGTTATGCATGAACCAACTGAAGTACTTTTCAAATCACAGTAATACTTGAAGAGAAGTTGACGGAATTTTCTTTCCAATTTCAAGCGACACCAATTTATTGTTAAAGGGTGGAAATACGTGAAGAATAAACATGCACCAAAGTCTCATAAGTACAGGGAGAGAATGTCAGCTAGGTTTCCCTGATGGGAAAAAAAAGTCTCACTGTTTCACAAATTCAGGGATCTTTCACTTTTGTTGACTCAAGGATTAACTGTCACGAACACCACACATAGGAACAGACTTAGCAATGGTAACTGCTGAGTTCATTCTTCAAATGATGGGGCATTCCAGGATGGTATTTAGTGAACTCTGCTACAGTCACTTAACAGTCCATTCCTGGAGTAAAATGTGTCCTCCACAATTTTGTTACGGCCATATCTTGGCTTCTTTATGTCTTCTTTTTTGATGACATCACTCAGTCTCCACCCATAGTCCCAAGAAGAGCAAGTTGGAAAAGCAAATTTCTGCTCAGGAATCTTACCATAGCGTTGTTGGAGGTAGTAGTAGCGCCCTTTACCTTCTTTGGTGAAGCCATCATACAGTGTCTTCTTCACTATTGGAGACACTGGCCTCATTTCAGGTGCATCAAGAAATGTGTCCGTTCTTGCTCTGTTTAGTCCAAGAGGCGCATTGAAGTCTGCTCTCTTTCTATTGAAATGGGGTTCGGCAGACACCGGGGGTAGTCTCTCAAGCAGTGCATCTGACGGTTTGTTGTCTTCTATTTTTTTGCGAAACACTTCCAGTTGACGTGGTTTGTTTCTTGTTTGACCACGCAATTTCGCAAACGAAACTAACCGTGCCGTAGCTTCTTTTTCTACAGATTCTTTCCAGAAATTTTGCATCTGGGTATCGGCGTATGGATTTCTCGCCATATCTGATTACTTTCTGGCACTTTCAAGGAAATTAAACAGTTTGTCTTACCCCCAGGTCTCTTCTTGTCGCACCTGCTTTCTCAACTTCCCCTTCAAGGTTCCCACGGCGTGTCAACGTCGCCAGGCCAACGTGACGTCACAAGCCTCGCGAGATCCCTAATTTCGCGAGATTTCGTACGATCAACAATCAACATGGCGCCCCACTGGCCAGAGGAAGTTGATGTCTTCTCCGTTCCTCACACAAGGATGAAAACGCTGGTGCACAGATACAGCAATATGGTAATACATTGAAAAAATAATTAACCAAGATCAGAGCATTGTAATTATTTGAGATTCTGCCAGATTTTTGGGGGGATGGACCAACTATTCCCTGTGGGCGTTTCCAGGTTCCCCCCAATCGAAAGTGTCATGTGGATACTCAACTTACTTACGTTGTTATATAATGTTAACTTTTTTTTTTTTCACACTCAGATTCAGACAATTGTCAATTGAAAAATTAGATGAAAGTGTCTGTGATATAGACTAGGGAAGTCAGCTGAATCCAGAATGTACATTCCTCTGTGACTGTAGGCCTACCAGAACTTCTTAGAAATCTACTACTACTAGACTCTAGATCTAGAATCTAGATCTAGATCTAGATAGTCTAGTAGTAGTAGTACTAGATCTAGATCTAGAGTGGGCCTATAGTACAGTACTTAGTTAGTAGGCTATGTCGTGAAATGGAATCACAAAATGATATCTCCGATATTACATCTTTACAGGTAATTTATTTATTGAAGTGAAGTGGCGATCTTGGATACTGTTAGTCTAATAATGCCTTTCCTTTTGCCCTGTCCTATCCCCTTTATATTTTACTTTTATAGTAGGGTTATTATTAGTGAGTCACAAATCACCAGGTCTTGCCTTTAAAATTTCAGATAACGGCAACAGACTTTCGAGATGAGTGTCATTTGACCGCCCTGTTGGAAAATTTGAGGAATGTGTTTACAGAATTTAAGGCCCATGAGCATATCGAAAACAAGTTCATCATGAAGCAGTTGAGACATAAGCTTCGTGCTGCCTCCATAACCAATGCGGCTGTGTGCAACTGCCACAATGATAATCGTCTGACAGACATGCTGGACCTGGTTACTGATGGATACAGGTGGGTGACACATTTGAATTCCCCAGGACAGAAAGAAAATGGGTAATCCAGTGGAACCTGCTTAAACCAAAGCGGATTCTCTTTATCCGACATGTCCATAGTCCTGTCGTAATCTTTACATTCCTAATAAATTAACACCTCTTTGCAAACAAGGGAACTGAAAATTCTCTTTCACTTTCTTGATAGAGCGAGGGTGCTGTCTGGAAAGTGCAATGTCCTTGATGTGATTTAAAACAATCCCAGCATGTTACTTTTATTTCCGCTTATGTAGGCCTACTTAATGGGGTTTCAGGGGAGGTAGGGATATGATGATATAGTATCATTAAACTGGCCAGTGAGCTACCAGACAGAAAGGCGAAGGTGTTGCTGTTGCAAGCAGGTTTTTTTTTTTTACCAGTCATTCTCCTATTTCCTCACCTTTCCGTTGACCATTATGTCTGTATCATTGATTTCACGTGGACTAAATGCATTTACTAACAGTACTTGTCCGGTAGTTCACAATACATTAAATTTATACTCGATGCAATAGTGTTGGGCTTCCTTTAGTGCACTGTAGATAAATTTATGCACATCTCATTCACATTTTCACGCAAACATGCACACACACACATACACATGAAAACGGAGTTTGGTTGTTGGATACCATACATCAAAGGGACATAATCAAGTAAAATTACCAAGGTTGCTTATATTGCTTCCCTTTTAAGAGGCTAAACTATTTTTGAAAACAATTACTTTTTATCCAAAATCTTGTCAGTACAAAATACAATTGTTGGTCCCCTGAATTTTGGCTGCAGCAGGTTCCACTGTATGGTACTGTGCATAGCAGCAAGTTGGGTTTTATAATTATACAAGCAGGAATGTAATGAGAGCATTTTTTAGATGTGAAAAAGTTTATTGACAAATTTTGGGGAACGATTAAGTCATAATTTGGAACGGAGGAAGTGTTTTGTTTGTCTTTTATTCTTTTGTGTAAATTAACCGTTTCACTAACTAAGCATTTCATTGTGGACGCAAGAGCACTCTACCTAGTGTTGATTTGCTTCACTTACACTGCATACAGAACATTTCAAGTTTAGTAAAAAGTACTCTGAGCTTTGTTTATGCTGATGTTTTTAATGTTTTGATGAAGAACTGTAAGGATCAACATTAGCATCAGATCAATGTGCTGCCATTTTTTAGTAGATCCTGTGGCTGGAGATCAATAAAGGGAAATAATCCTCCAACTTCTTAATGTTAACAGCAGAGTATTGTAATTGATAATATACATTATATTAAAGCAAATGTTTTTGGGTTCAAGAATGTAACATTTACACAACATGTAGATGTAAGATTTTTGAAGGGAAAAGTGCAAAGTTGACATTTATGTTTATTTAGCTGCAATATTTTTGTAATTCATTGGTTGTAGAAAATAATGAAATGAAATATTAATTTATCATCCACTGATGCAGGTGGACACAGAAAACAGAGCGAGAGCGACAGCTGTATGGGAGGAGACTAAAGCATGCATTAGAAGATTTTACCAGAAGCTTTATTCCTCACATGGAGGAGGAAGAAGAGGTATTTTTTAATTTTTTGTTTGCATGATGTCTTTAAAGTTTAAAGAATGGAAATATGAGGTGTATCGAATATCAACTTCTCCAGTTGGGATCAAATTTTCCTGGAAAACTTGCTGTATCAGAAAATTTTAGGAATGGCCCTTGCACTTAAGTTTTTGAAAACCAATGGCAAATATGCACCATCATGCTTGTGCAGTTATTAAGACTTTCAAACAAACCTTTACCTCAGGAAAGAAGTGTTTTTAAAGTAGTAGGTTATGAATTGAGACATTGTTTGTTAGCCAAGATTTTCTTCCATGTTCAATTGCTTAACGAGAAAACAAATCTCCTTTGACAATAGTTCATTTGTAGATATTCATTGATGATGCATTCATTTTTTGTTGTGCATTGACTGTATTTAACTTTTAGCATTGCAGCTGTACTTTCTTCCTTCTGTAAATGAAGCATAATATGTAATAAAGCTCCTAGTTACAAAAACAAATGTTCCCACATACAGCCAGCTGATTTCTAAAATCAGAATATGTTTTGAGAGGTGAAATGCACCCCAAAAAGCTTTGAAGCCAATTTCTTATCTGTGATACTTCACTGTCAGTATTAAATCACTTTTTCTTAATTAAAATTGTGAATTGTACTTCAGATTGTTTGGAAGTAATTTTACCAGTATAGAATTTTGTGCATTTATTACATCAGTTAGTCATGCATTTCTTCTCCAGGCTGAAGTGAAATGATTTTTTTTAAAGTCCTGAATTACTTCCCAGTAACAGTTATTAAGCGATTATATGCAGAGAAATATTATTTTAATCACGTTTCCTTTGCTTTCAAAATAAGTTACATGTTCTACATCATGTCTTCTGTGCAGGTTTTCCAACCAATGCTTTTGGAATATTTTAGCTATGAAGAGTTGAAAGATCTGAAGGCTAAGGTCATCCACCAGCATGACATATCGAACAAGAAGGAGGAGTACCACCATGAAAAGTTTGTGGAGGACTTTTATGAATGTAAGTTTAATTATAATAACAGATTTGTGTTTTATCCTATCATTTGTTTACCCATCAAAATTCGCTGATGTATAAGATCTAAGGTCTGAATAAGATTGTCTTGTTATTGGAGTTATGATTCTGCTTCCATCTTTTTTCCTCATAACATAAAGTAGAGTTTAGTGAGGATTCACGAGTGGAAAGTTTACATTGATGATTACTTTGTACTGAATCATTGATCTGAGCAGAAAGAAAGAGGTTCAGAATGTGAGGAACTTTCCTCACATGGACACAAAATCTAAACATTTCAGGCTTCATTTTGTTTTCCATCATCTTTTAAGTTTGAAAGCTCTTCAAGCCGGGTGTCACGTGCAAAAATTATTTCATCGCAAGGTTAACTTCAGTGGTAAGATTAATGATTCACACTATTCCCCTAGATAAATTTCATGTTTTCATTATGTGGTTTGTCTTCTTGAGCTAATGTTAAACTAGTTTGATAAAACTGTCTTTGCCATATCAGTGAAAAAAATGAACTTTCATTCCAGCTGATAACCTGTGTGAGGAGGATGCAGAGTTGGAATGCCATTTTACAAAGTTGCCTTCAGAGATATGTCTGCAGATTTTCTCTTATTTGAGTCCCAGAGATCTTGCTATTGCTGGTCAGGTTTCTCTTAAATGGCACCAAATGACACGAGACCCAATCTTATGGCCAAAGCTTTACCCAGTTCATTGGGCACTGGGTAAGAACATACATCTGTGTTGTCATTTTCTGATTCAGGATTGGTATATCAATGAGGTTGTTCTTGGGTGTAGTTGACAACATTGTCTGTCGTTTTTATTTTATCAAGCTCCCTATCCAGTTTTCATGAAATTTAACACTGTTTGCTTCAGTCTGAAAGTATTGTTTTCAGTCAAGTATTCTATATCTAGGTTAAACTAGCAGCATTGCAACACGGACTGATTAATGCCAGAAACAGTTCATATATATATATATATCATTTGATGAAGAAACTGCACATATCCAGTCATTTATGGTTTAAATACAACAACATACCTGGGGTTTTGTGTTATAAATTTAACCCTCTAGTGCCCCCTCCCCCACTTCTGAAACACCTGAGCTTTTTAGCATCTTGTCTCCCTAGAATGACAAGGTTCTAACTCCTCTCCATAAACTTTTGAGAAATTAATGATTGTCATATGCTTATAGCTTTCAGAAATATGACTTTGTTTAGTAATACTAATTACTGCTCTGATACTTTGACTCACAATGGAGAAGGTCTATAGAAGGAGTATGTAGTGTGTGACCCAGTTCACCCCCAAAAAAAGGGGGATAGGACCTTGTCATTCCAGAGGGATGATCTGTCCACTAGCCCCACAAGATATACTCGTTTAGGTCAATGAGTCCAAATGGTTTACAAATTAAACTCAGTAGATACATAGCTACACAACCGCAGTTTAGTCAGTCATACTCAGAAGTAATGAAAATGTTGTCTCTGCAGAGTCGATGTACATGTAATGCTCTTTTTTGTCGATAGGTGAGTGGAGCTTCACTCCAAATACCATTGGTGGTGTGAATGGTCCTGGGACACCATCAAGGAATTTGGCCAGTGAAGAAGAAGAGCAAGGTGCTTATATGTGCCAGGATGAAGACGCTGATGTTGATGAATCCGGAGATAGTGATGTTGCAGAGTGTGGGGATTCAGAGAGCTTGAAGCAGGTGATGGAAGTTTGATTACAGTGTTGTTTGGTTTGTTTACTATCTTATTAGCACCTTGACATCATCCAAACATTGTCACATTCTGAAACTGGGGAAACTGTCATAAGGTAGTCCAGTAAATGGAGATAATGACAATGATGATGA
Organism: Onchidella celtica; assembly: GCA_963931925.1. Lineage (NCBI taxonomy): Eukaryota > Metazoa > Mollusca > Gastropoda > Systellommatophora > Onchidiidae > Onchidella > Onchidella celtica. The sequence goes on along the minus strand of OZ007572.1, from coordinate 25,405,436 downwards.
TAAAAATCATAATTATAATACTTTAGCATGAAGTATTATTTACTTATAAATTAAAAAATGCTATGGACAAAGATAATTGGGCATCAGGTGATATATTTCAAGTAGTATCGAGCAGTACTGGAAGATTACGTTGGTGGCAGATTTTAGTCAAGTCTGTTTTCTTTTATTTTGACTCAGCGAGGTCTCTCTTTCAGCCAGGGGACTCAGTAAAGTTTTGATGCGCCCAGATTAGTGAGTCGGACTTGTTTCAGCCTTCCCAGAGCAGGAGGTTGTGTTTAGCTCTTAGAGTTCACACTTCGTATTAAAACTGAGACAAAACAGACTTGACTCGGTGTGCCACTAGCCTTGTAGAGCAGATAATGGAATGTTTTTTGCCAGTCAAGTGTCATCCCTGCTGATATTCCGACAAATGAAATGTCAGCAGCTTTCCTTATGATTTGTAAATTTAGGAATTGATTAGATTTGTGTTTCGAAAATTTTTGATGACAATTTGGTGATAGCTTTTTTTCATTTTTAATTGAGGCTTGTTTTTTCTATTGCTGCAGATTCTTCATGAAGCAAAAGTGATAACATCTATTGTGAAATATTTGCTTCCAAAAATTGGCGCTGGAGTCAAAGTTTGTGATCTTGCATACAGTAGGGGCATCAGCAGTTGTTTGGTAAGTCAAAGTTCTTACATTGTATAGTTCTTTGAAATATCAGTGCAGATCTCACAAACTCAGTACTGCTATGAACCCTGAACAGAGTGGATATCATCACAGTCATAGCACAGTTGTTTTGGTGTTTTTTGAAAATCAAAGAAAATTTCTTATTTCAAATTATAGTGACACCTGTTGTTTGGGGAGCATAGTATTTTACATTGAAAGCTGTAGCTGAACAGTGAACACAGCCAGAGAATATAGATGTATAGAGAGGTTTCACTATTGGTCGATTTGCACTGCGAGACATGGGAGGCTCCGCGAAGCCATTGTTAGCATGGAATGGAAAGTAGGTCGCTGTGGTAAACAATATCCGTCTGTGCATTTCCGTGGGGCGTAGGAGCTTACAAACGGTTGCAAATAGTTTCAAATCAGTCGAAAAATATTAACAAACCACAGTAAACAGATATGTACGCTATCTTTGGTGAAGAAGGTCTCTTTCAATTCTTCAATGTCTTGTTTACCGCAGCGACCTAGTTTTGCAATTTGGTGGGAATGAGATCTCTCTATAAATCTATACTCTCTGACACAGTATTTTTACGATTTGGCTTTGTCATTAGACTCTGCTTCCCTAACATCAATTTAAATGGTGGTTTATTTCGATGTGGGATTTCGTTTAAAAACTCATAAGTCAATGTAGCTGTTGAATGGCACAATGTAACTGTCTGATTAAGGTGAGCATAATTTCGTCTCAGAACACCAAAAAGTGACGGGGGCAGCTGTGTTATAACTCTGACAATAATTATTATAAATGCTTTTTTTTTCACCTGCCATGAGGAAGAGATAATATTAAAAAAGAAATGATGATTTATTGCTAAATGTTAGTTTTGCTATTTTCACAATTTCAGCAAATTGATTTGAGAAGCATATCTCTCAAAGTGATTTTTTTGATAAAACTGTTTTTAACAGTGCCAAATTTCTGTGTTTTTTAAAATTTGAATATTGCCATTCCACATTGCAATTGATTGGCTTGGACTGCATTGGTATTTTACAAGAAATATTGTGAACCAGACACAAATAGACATGAATTGGCCCTGCATCTTTGTAAACTTCAGGGGAAAAACAGACCAAGGCTGCATGGTGTAGGTGCCAGACTGGCGGCTCACCACCCAGTTATTACGCATCACTCTGATACTCCAGGAACTGTCCACACTGCAGCATGCATTTCCTTAGAGATACAGATGGCAAAGCAGAATGAATCCCCCAGTGCAGTTTTGTTTATAAAATGTGCATAAATAGGTTCATATTCCATGTGTGAAGTTTTCTGACAAGATTTTTTCTATGATCAACAGGTGCACAAGATTTTAAAATTGTGTCCAAATTTGGAGGTGCTGGACTTAACACACACCAGAATTGGTGATAGTGCATTCAAAGAGTGAGTATTTACTTTCCATGGTGAATCTGGGACAGGAGTGAAAATTAGGCCATTTTTTCTGGACTTCTGATGACAGGAACGTGAATGTGTCAAATCACTTGTGGTTAGAAAACAAGTGTGACAGTTGTTTGTTTTCATGGAGTTCAACTTCTTCAGTTATGGTAATTGTAATGTTTATGGAATCTGGAATTGATTTTTTTTTGAAATATGAAAAAGAGAGATATATGATAAATATTTAAAGCTGAGGAAGCATGACTTTCTGTTTTTTCTTATTTCATTGTCTTGTTTTATTGTGCCTTTTGTCTGACAGACTGAACAAATTTCATGCGTATTTCACTTGTATTTTCAGATATGGAGCAAATGGCCGCCAGTCAAAATTGAAGCATTTGGATCTGACAGGTTGTGAAAATATTTCTGACCAGACATTAATAAGTTTGGCGCTGTCAGGAGGAAAGGAAGGACTGACATTTGGTGATCGGGATGAATTTGACTATGACTCAGAAAAGGATGAAGTGGAAATTGAAAATGTTCCTCCTCCTTGTGCTCAGAAGGTGCCTGTTTGTTGTCAGCAAGTCATATGTTGTCGGTCGTCCGCCTGTCAGAACATGAATAGCAAAAATTTGGCAATAGTGAAGGATGAAAAGGAATCAGAAATTTCTTGTGGTCAGTACGAGAACTTATCAGATAGTGGAGGAGGATCCGGAGATGGTTGTGGCAAGAGAGAAGAGGACAGAATGGTTGTGGCAAAGCCAGGAAAGGAAAAGCAGATTTCTGAAGGAGATCCACAGACTTGTGATTTGAGCTATGTTTATTTGGGGATTCTAATTGAGTCAGACGGAAATTTATCTCGAGACACTGAACCTTCACTGGAAAGTGAACGCGTTAATGTTCCTTTTTCACCACCACCTACACACAACTCTGAACCCAGTACTATTTCTGCATCATCATCTCCAGAAAAGCCCGAACACTCTCATGCCAAAAGGACTTGTGGCATGGGAGTGAAGCCCGGGCAAGCCACTGAAAGAAATGGCTGTTGTGTCAAGACAAATGCAAAATCAGAAACATCTAGGAGTTGTGTATCAGGATCATCTTCAGACAGTAAGAAATCTCATAGTTCAGTGGTATCGGAGGAGAATCCGTTTCCTGATGATGCAGTCCCACAGTGTGGTTTGGAGTTTCTGAGTTTAAATGGATGTTACCGTATAACAGATGTGGGATTGTGGTAAGTTTCAAACTTTTAAAACTCTTGCAGTGTTTGTGTCATGATATCATGTTTTTTTTTCTCTCTGTTCATGTTTGATAAGACCACAATATCATGGTCCTTTCTTCTCAACCCGCAGTTGCTATGCTCATGATATTGTGGTTGCGTCTCCCTTGTCCACCAATGAGTTATTTCTTCAGGGCCTAGTTGATAAGCCCACGATATCTTCTTTAGTGTTCAAGTTGTGGGTTTTCCGGGAGATTTCTCAGGCCGGTCAACTGAGGGACAACAGGAAGCAGATTTCTTTGTCACTGTGAGAGCTAATGTTACATTGGTCAGTCCCATTAATTCCTCACTTATGTATAACCCCAGTTAGTCACATTTGTCAGCTACTGCTGCAGGTTCCCCCCCTGCCCGCTTTTTTTTCCCCCTTCTGGATCATTCCTGCCTATCTGGTACAAACTCAGAGATTAATCTTTTGACAGCTGATTGATCCGGTAAACCAGTAAACACTGAAGTTAGTGAACAGAAAATGGCTAAACGGGTAGCTGAATAAATACTTCGGAATTATGAAACATAGAGCAGTGTTTCTCAAGGTAGGGTGCACGACCTGCCGGTGGGACGTGGCAATATTTTGGTGGGGCATGGAACTTCAGAACGGGATGCAGGGCAAGGCCCCCATCGAAGTGAATAAAATTTATGAATATATATACATGAATGAAATAAGTGAATAAAACTTGAAATAAAGTTTGAATTAAAACTTTTTTTGAATGTACATACTGAATGTAATTAATATTAATATGTGCTGCATACTAAACTTTGTCCAACTGTGAAGGGGTGTGTGTTATTTGGAAAACTGAAGGGGGGCATGGAACAAAAAAGGTTGACAAACACTGTTATAGAGGAACTGCTCCCATCTTTCCCAAGTCCAAAAACAAAAATATTTGAAAGATTCCAGTCAAATTAAATGTTTGTGTTTTCCATACATTTTTCATACCAATTTTGAGGGAATCAGAGGTAGAAGGCCAAATTAGTGGTGTTTGTTTTTCCAGATTGTTTCCCTCTGTCTAGAGGTATGCTTTCATGTATTCAGCTCTTCAGAAGTCCCCACTTTCCAGTATATAAACACGATTGCTGCCCAGAGTGGTTTGTTGTGAATTTGCAAAAAGAATTGTAAAAATTAGGGCAGTGGTGCTTTGAGAAAGTTTGGGTTTTTTTTTTACTTTCTTATTGTGCCTTGAAATAGTTAAAAAAAAAAATTTCTGGCTGACCATCTCACAATAATTGTATTTGTAATGACAAAGCCCATGAATTATGAATAATATAATGGGTCCTTTGTTAAAACTTGGGAAATTGGTCATCTGCATGTTTTGTATGAAGTTTTTAGTTTTAGTGTATTGAAAATAATTAATTGAGCCTATGTTTTCCTAATTTATTCCACCACTTTCCTGTTGGTTCCCATCTGTTTTGTCCGCAACACACTACCATTACCATTCTTGCCATCATATCTGTATTTTCATGGTATGTCATCTTAAGAGTCTTACATGTCGTATACCTGCTGTATCCTACACCACTACCAGCACTGGAGTGTAGGGTCACTTTGTTGCTTCTTTTGCTCTCTCCACATCCACTATTCCCTTGTTCCTGTCAGCAAGAATTTTGACAAACCTGCCATACTTGCTATGCATCAGTTGTAGCATAACGGAATAAGTTCAAACAAACTGATGAAAAAGTGTGCTTAAAGAATTGATGTCTTTTTGATTATACTTTGTTTTGCATAATCAGGGGATCAGAATGTTGAACATTACTTCACTAGCAGTGCTTGGTAGGTTCCAGTGTGAGTGGCTTTAGGGTGAAAGACTAAAGTCCTGTGAAAACCCCTCCAAAAGGGAAAATTTTTGTCCGGAAATTGAGATTTGCTCATGATATAAAAGACTAGCTATTTTCCTTCGTTCACTTAAAATATTGTGCTTGAAATCGTCTTAGAAATATTTTATTTTAATTTTTCAAAGAGGTGTAAAAATTTCACCTTGAGCCCGATCTTGTCAGTTCCACCTAGATATATTGTGTATGCATTGATTATAGGACAGACTGCATTATATCCAGTTTTCGTATTTTTTTTTAAACCAAGCCCTTTTCATCTGTGTTTGATGTCAAGTGTTCTTTTTGTATTCTCTGAGAGTGAGAAGCCATAGACATGGTGCTGTAGTTATTTTTTTTTGTTTTTCTATTTTTTCTTTTCTTTTATTGAAAGCATGTTGTGTGCCAAAGGAGGCATCTGCATTGTGTCCTTTTCACACATGTGTTTTGCCACAAGCTAAGAATAGCAACACATGTTGTTGCATAACATTGGAGACCTTGAGCCTCTAAGCTTTACATGAATGCCAACTGTAAAGGTTGTTTTGTTGTTTTTTATTTGTTTCCACTCAAGGTGTTCAAACAGTTCTATTTCTTTTTTAAATGTGAGTGGTTCTTCAAGCTCTTCTATAGCTCTCAACATTGAACATGCTTTGCAACCTTTTTTGATATCACCCTGCAATATTCTTTTAATAAATCAGTTTGTTTTTAAAGAAATGAAAAGAATGTTCAGAATTTGAGAGAGTTAGAATTTGAAGGGATGTAAGTTGTTAATTTAATATTTTAATTATCTTCTCAGTCAAACAGTTTATGTCAGTATTGCATTTAATTTGCAAACATTAATTAAATTCGATTGGTTTACTGAAAGGGTGTGTTTTAAGTTTTTCTCTAAAAAAACAGCAGTCAATTGGCACAAAGGTCCCTTCTGATTCCAACCCCCTCAGTTGTGCTTTATGTATCTTGAAGGTAAAATGATAGTTGGTATTATAATGCAAACTGTCAGAAATGTACTAGGTTAAAACATCAGTTTCCCAAATGCAGTTGTAATAATTATTGGCATGAAATGTTGAGTTCCCAGTACAGTCTGCTCACTCCATTTAATTAATAATTGTTTAATACAGTTGTCCAGCATGTTCTTATGTTATCCCATTTATTTTCTACAATTTTTGCAGTATATTGGCAGAAGGAGGGGGCACACCAAATCTACACTATCTGGATCTCTCAGGCTGTGTGCTGATCACTGGCACAGGCATATCTCAGCTGGTCTCTACTGCCCCTAGACTGGACCATTCAAACCTTTTCTACTGTGACAACATTAGCGATGACCCCTACCCTACCACAGCCAGCGGTTGTCAGAATTTACAGTGTGGGGTCAGGTTTTGCTGCACTTTCAGAGAATAGAAAGGTAAATTAGTTTAGTAAGATGGCTATACCCTGATGTAGAGTTTAGTGAAGTTAGTGGTGGCTGTAAGATCATTACCCCAACCTACCACAGTCAGTGGCTGTCAGAATTTGCAATGTGGGTCAGGTATTGCTGCAGCCTTGGAGAGGCGCCATCCATAAAGTACTTGTAAGTATTTAGGGGGGGGGGGGGTGCTCTAAAGCCTAAGGGGGAGTCTGAGGAATGTAAGATGTACACTTTTCAATTATGGTATGGATGTTTAGGGTTTGGTCTTGTTTACATATCTTTTTTAAGCATCTTCAGTTGTATATGGTTCTTTGTCTCCTGTTCACTGATCTTCCGTTCTCTGCTTTCCAACCCTCTTCTGTCAACCCAGACATCTGTCCACTCCATTTGCTGACTCATTTATATTTGTTTATCTGTTTCTCTGTCTATCCATCCATTTATCTTGCTATCAGTTCGTTCCTTCAAACCATCTACCTTTTTAGTAAGCCTGTACTTAAAAAAAAAAAATTGTGATTGTACTGGTCAGGAATGCAAATGGTCAGGGTGGGGTTCAATATTGCACTTTGGCTTGGTTGCAAGTTATTATATCAGAACTTTCCTATGGTTACTGTAACAGGACACCAAAGGTTACAGCCAGTTTTGCAACACAAATAATGTCAGACATAATTACATGTACTGACTCGACCTTTTACTTATGAGGGTTATTTGATTAGCAGCATGATATTGGTATTATAGAATAATAATGAAGTCACTTGTATTTTTGTTGGTTTTTTAATAGAAAACAATATCGCCTACAAACCTCCTTTTTCCTTCTATTTCTTTGTAAATTATGTGCTGAAGAAATTCCCATACTTTGCGACAGGAACTTTCTTATTTATGCATGGACTTTAATGATTTAAAAAGCTTTTTGCTCAGAAATAGTTGCCCCCAACAGATTTGGACTTGTTCCTTTTGATAGTCTGAACTTTTTTGTTGCCTTGCTAAATTATTGGAAGGGGTATGGGGGACAAGTGGATTTCGGACTCTATGTACGTGTAGTTTTCTTTGAGGGTGACATAATTATTGTCATGAAATTTGTTAGGTCGAATGAAAGGGGTGGGATGGGAAGGGGGCTGGGGATAAAAGTAGTGGTAGAACTGGCTATCTTGTATATCGATGGTGTCCGGCGCAAACCAGCCAAGTCAAGATAAACAAATTTTACAGGAGGAACAGGGTGCGGATAACACAAAAGGAAAATGTACTTAGATGGTTTGATCACATGTCTATTTTGAATGTTTCTATTGAATTATGGTAAGAGCTATTTGTACTGATGATGCGGGGTTCCAATCTTCATAAATTGGTACTATAAAAAGAAATAAATTTTCGGACTTGGCTGGTTTGCACCCGACACCATCAATAAACTTTTAAAAAAAATATTTAATAAGAATTGAACACGTTCCAGATTTGACTCTGATCAGTTTAATCTCACTAATTTTCATTTAATAGCAGTTTTCATTATAAAGTGTGTCGGGTGCTTAAAGAGTGTTTTAATATTAAAGACTAGTGCAATTTTATTCCAATACATTTGCTTTTATTGTTTTATGCTGTTGAATTTTAAAAATATTTTTTTGTCCTTCATTTGTGTTGTTTCCAAAGTCTTGGTATTTGACCATGGTTAACTTCTCATTCCTTTCCCTGCATTATCACTTTAGTATGCTGCGATTGTGGCTTCAGGGTGACTGTCCAAATGTGCTGGTTGTCATGAAATGTGTTTGACATACATTAGTGATTCAGGCATTGCCCCCTTGGGCTTCAGTTGTTGTTTTTTCATCGCAACCCCCCCCCCCCCCGACTACACACAAATTATGATTTTCAGTTTTTCCAAAGCCTTATTAATGACAATGGGCGTATTGATTACTCATTATTAAAAAAAAATGAAAGCATTCTTTATCAAATGCACTAAAAATATAATAATAATAAGGCCTTGTCTTTTCATAAAAGCTACCATTGCGTGCTGTTGAACGCCAGGGGCTGTCCTGTATTTGCTCCTAAATCCTCCATTAATTTTTTCGCACCCCCTTCCCCCACGAGAGAAAACTCGCCCATTTTGAGAACCACTAACATGCATTGTCCATTTGCAAAGTGAACTCTCTGAATACATGAATAATTTTTGTAAAAACGGGAGCGGGAAGCCCCGAGACTGTAGTCTTCTGAAAACCCACACCAATATAATAAGACACGTTTCATTGTGATTTTGACGGTGAAAAGGCAACCGGAATGTTTCTCTTTCGTATCCATCAGCATTTTGGCAGAACTGCATAAATGGACCATGTAAATGATGAAACCCCTTTGTACTCTGCTAATGCCTCCGACTATCCGACACTTTCATCTCACGGCCCTCCGGCGGGGTCAGCCCTGTTTACAGATCGTGAACTCGTTACCTGATGTAGTCATCCCTACCTGTTAGGAAATCGTAAGTCAAACATTGTCGTGTGAGACACGGGAGACTTATTGATTCACAACGCCCAAAACTTTGCCTTGATTAGTGGCCACAACACGCAGGGCCAGCCAGCATTAGGATGTGAGTTCATACGGCTTGTTACTTCAGGGCAGGCCCTCTTATGCCCGTGTGTAAATATCCTAATTGGACCATTAACGTGATTGGAGTTGGGTTAGAGAACCAGGTACCTGGAGATATTGTCGGGTGGTAATAAAAAAGATAGGGAGAAGAAAAAAATTAACTCTTAAGAAGCCAAAGCCAGACAGCTATGATTTCCATAGTCTTTGTAATATTTTGGGGTTTGATTATTGGGGTCAAGCCCAAGGGGTTAATAAGAATCTCTATTGCTAAGCATATCTAATGTCTAAATATCCTTGAGTGCATTAATCAAATTCATAGCTAACGTACAAGAGGTTATTTTGTACGATAGGCTGTTGGCGCTCGATGGGTTAACAGACACAGGCATTGGGATGGGGGCGTGGGCGTTTCACCATTACAAAATGCGTGTACCGGTTGCATAAACCAGATAATTTGACTGTGCCACACATTTGTCACACCTATCGAACCTGCGTCCACAGGACAAAAGAGAGGGCCCCTGCTGACACTGCAGGTATTGGTCTTGAGCTTTATTATCGAAAATAAATCAAGTGGATCTTTACGTCAAACAAGTACATTCCCGTGCCGTCATGAAGGAGTTGGTTGTGTAACAGCGGAAGAAGCTGGAGAGATTCCGGAATCCGTGGCAGAAAGTAAAGAGTCCTCCACTTAAGAAAATTGAGAGGCAGCGGAGATCGTGAGCCGATATGTCTTCGAAGTTGGCTGGATACTTTTTTTTTTAGACTTGACGCGGCGAAGACACGGTGACCACGGGAGACATGTCGTCACCCCACTACTGTTTTCATCTCCATTTTTCGCAAAAAAATAAATAATGGCAGAACAAAAAATCGTCAAGGCATCAGATTCTTACCACGATTTAAAGAGTTTTTAAAAAGTTGTTTTCACACCTTGTAACATAATTATAACCATAACAAATAACACAAAAAAAATAAAAAAATTGCAATGCGATTTTTAAAAACCTGCCAACGTGGAGACGCTGTAAGGCAGTACTGAGAGGGACAACTGTCATATACAGTCAAGAATATCTATGAACAAGAAGAACTGTTTCGATGACTAGCCGAAGGCGGGCGGATATGTCTGCGACCTGTTGGTCAGCGATGGAGTTTGTTATTAGTATATTACGTCCAGTTTCATTTACGTTAAGGTCAATAACCTGAAACAAACAGGTGGCGCGGGCCTGTCAACAAATCAGGAATCAGGACACGACCAAGTTCATCAAATGTAATGAGCTGGTCACGATGTTTGGCCCTCGTTTATGACATATAGGGAATGGATTCTTGCTGTTATTTCTGTAGAAGTAATAACAAGAACTTCGCTGGAAATCAAAATAATGAGGCATTCCAATGCTATCAGATTTGGCCGTGCAAGCTGATATCCTGATATGGGATAGAAGTACTGAAATTTAAAAGATGGAGAGATTTTTATTTTTAATTTTGAAAAAGACCGCAGAGTTTGTTTGTGCTAGGTTTTTATTTAGATTCTCTCGAGTTTTTTTTTTTCTTTCGTTTCTCTGTCCGAGGGTCGGGCTCGGTGTACAAGGAAGAATGGAGCTGTAACTCAGTGGTTTTTACCCTTTTAAAACTTGTCCCACCACCCCCAACTTCATTCATGTCTCATGGCTCGATCTCTTCCCCCCCTCCCCACCCACCATGAGTTTGAGTTTGGAGAAAGCGCGCCAGTGCGATGATGATCCCATTGTGCTGGGGAAAAAGCAAGACGATGGACAGAATAAATTTTTGTATTTGTATTTTGTATAACTTCTTTAATCCTATTGGGGAAATTTGCCCTAGTGTCATTGCACCAGGTTACAACTGGAGCAGGCACGTCGTGGCCACATTGCAGCGTCAGTCGGGGATTTTTTGGGGGACGGGGGAGGGGGCGTGATAGGGATCAGTTGTTGTTGTTTTTAAATTTTGCCCGGACAACGGCCTGTTCGACCTGCTCATCTCGATTTCCAACTGCCAAGATATCTTTAACCAACTGCCAAGGTACCTTTAACATGGCCACGATTCCTCCAAAATTTTCGTGCTCATACGAGAGGACCAGTGCTCGATCCTACAGAACGATAGAATAGAAAGAGTTCAAGCAGCAAGTTTTTCAGAAACAATTTAAAGGAATTCTTAGAATTATAACCCGACCACAGACCAACCAATACGGGTGTGGGAAAACCCGTTTCAATGGAGGTGGAATTGAACGTGAGTGGAAATTATTTTGGCACAATCTGGAATGAGGAAAATAAAGTCACTGTGCACGTGCATAATAAATTGTCATGTTATGTACGTTATTTAATGTCCTGCTCCTAGATACCACCTCCTGAAGTTGCAGAATTTCTCCAAGTTTCCACCTTGGTTGAGAATCAGTGTTCCAACTAGACACAAGAACTTGCTTCTAATACACTACCGAGACAGTTCAGGTTACCGACAGTGAGAATGAGATCAGCCCTTGAAAGTGACACTGAAGCAATTCTTTTTCTTTGACGGGATAAGCTAGAATCATGCTGAGATACTGAGGAGAGAAGGGTTTATAAAAACATTGATAATGCCCCTATTGTCATCACATTTGCTCTCAATCAGAGCGCGATGCTTGAAGCGATATTGCTTCTACAGAGGGTCAGACTGCCCCATCCCGGACACCATTACACAGTAATAACCATTTGGCCTTCCATTGTCTCTATGGCATCACGTCTGGGAGGCATTTTATGTTGAATGTGTTTTGATCGTCCCCGTTCAAAGCGCATTGTCTGATAACATCTGACCTTCGTTGTTTTTTTGTTTTTTGTTCTTGTTGTTGTTGTTGTAAGGTGGCGAAAGGCTTAAGTGCGCTTGGCCCAATGGAACCTATGGATGTTGTATTCATTCTTGAAAGGTGACAGGTTTGATTGTTGTCCTATAATTATTTTTCTGGGTAGTCGTCCAGGAAGATGTGCCAGCCCCTTAACACCAAAGTAACTTTGTCGCACATTAACAAAGTGTAAAGCTAGTGACCTAGCGAATTTGGCATTGGTGTTCACCTTCTCCGATGTTTTCGCATTGTTTCTATATTTTCCATTTTTCCGGGGTGTTGAAAATTTTGTTTCCACTTTAAAGGTATTACTTTGGACCAGCTCTAAACTGTTTGTATCTTCAGATCAAAACTGGGTGCCTAGTATTGCTAAAAGTTGAAGTTCAGTCTTGAGCAACTTTCGGTTCTTTTATTAATTTTACAGATGATTGTTCTGAACGAATTCTCGCGTTATTTCGTATCAAAGCATTGTAATGGCGTAGTGGGTGCACCATTAAGATGCACTGTTGAGAAGTGTTAGCCGTTGACACCATTTTGTGATATCACCAGGAAACCAGAGACTCGTAAAGCCAGATGATTCAGTAAGATTTCGTGGAGGCGTTTGAAATATTAATTTGCCACTGGTTACTCCTCTTAGCAGCAATAGCAGCGCAGAGCACGACTGAAAAGCAAATAGATTTATAACGGCTTTCACAGGGATTACTAGATTTCCTGAGTGGTCATCTGAGCTGAATTCTACGGACATCAACGAATGGCAGTTATAACATTGGCCAAATACCTCCAGTCACACAGTAACTTGCTGCCTTGGAGCAGGTATTATTGTGCTTCTGAGGATTATTTTCATTTTAAGAAGTGCCCTGCTTAAACGTGGAGACTTTACTGACTATCACTACTTTAATCTCTTATATAAATAGAAGACAACCAAAGAAAGAAAGGAAACGAGTATATGTGCGTGTTTATCTAGAAACGAGATCCGTGGTTCTTCTTAAAGCGATCCTGAATACACAGAGTGTTAAGAGCGCTTTGCCCAACTCCGTAGGATTGGAGACTCAGTCGTGCAATTTATGTAGTGCTGGGTTGTCTGATTATAGGGATTAGTGGGCAATTGCCTGCTGTGATAGAACATAGCCGTGAAGACTTGCAGAGCAGCAGCAGTGTATTAAAAATAAGAGTCCCGTTTAATAGCTATAGTTTCATGTTCCAGGCCAGAGCTGTGTTTAGCAGCCTAATTAAGACCCGGGCGAAGGAGAGACTGAAGGAAGAGTGAGCAGCGATAAGAAGTTTGTTGGCTGGCCAAGCTGTGAAGAGTAACAGAGGCGTGGAAATCTTCACTTGATGAAGGAGGGCAAGTTTGGGAACCTCGTATCTTGAGAGTAGACCCGGGCGAAGCGAGACTGAAGGAAGAGGAAGGGGCAATAAGAAGTTGGTTGGCTGGCCAAGCTGTGAAGAGTAACAGAGGTGTGGAAATCTTCACTTGATGAAGGAGGGCAAGTTTGGGAACCACGTATCTTGAGAGTAGATTCTTCGCTTTTTTAGTGATGAGGAAGACTGGTTAAGTTTGATAATAATCATACTTCATGGGATATATGAAGGAAGGTGGTAGAAGTTGAAGAATGGATACATACGTTTTGATTTAATGTATTCAGACGATGTATAGTAACTGTGGCGGTTCATGATGCCTGGTTAATTAGAAACAAAAGTATTAAAGTACTCACAGGAATAGCTGTTTTGCTTTGTCATTGATGGGGAAAAATAGTTAAGTTTGATAATGATAATACCTGTACTTCTTGGGGATGTGTTAAGAAAGGACTCACGAGTGGAAGAATATTTTGTTTTGTTTTAATGCATTGAGATGAAGCAAAGTAGCTGTGGCGGTTGGTGATGGCCGATGAATTGAACATAAAATAAAAGTAACATACTGAGATAGGAAGTGTTGACGTGTTGAGGTCTTTGTCTCAGTGGGTCTCGGCCCCCGACATTTGCACCTCTCTTTTTCTTGTTTTGAATTTCTTGTTCTTGTCTTGGTTGTTTATGTTTCTGTTGTCTTCGTGGCTTTCTTAGCCCTCAAATGTGCCCCTTACTCATACCGGGTTGCCTTTCCATATCCTTATCTGGCCAACACACAGTTATGAAGTGTATGTACTTTAATATTAAGTACACGACGTGTGTCATTTTGTGTTGCCACATACGATCAACTAAATGTTTACGTACGCTTCCGTCTCATTTGAGGTCCAGCTGGCAGCAGCCTGCCACCATTGGTGTCCTAAGACGGTTTGCCAATAATTTTCGACGGCATTAATCATTTATAAAAATCCCAAAGCAGGGCATTGAGATAATACTCTTTGGAAATAATCAGCAGGAAGTTGCTATTTTCACAGAAGGAATAAGAGTTGATTTTGCTGAGATTGTATTGTTGTTTGAGGTGGGTTAAGTTGATTGATGGAATCATATGTTATACATTGCGCGTGTGTTTGAGAGAAAGAGAGAGAAAGGGAAAGAGACGAGACACTGACAGAAATAGAGGATGAAAGGTGAGAGAGAGAAGGATAGAAAAACGACGAGAGACAGACACATGAGAAGGAATAAGAGAGAGAGACAGGAAGGGAAAGAATAAGGCAGTGTGAAAGAGAGAGGGACAGAGCGAGAGAAACAGAGGGAGACAGAGAGAAAAAGAGAGTCAGACAGACACATGGAGCAAGAGAGAGAGAAAGACGGAAAGGAGGGGAGAGAGAGATAGAAGGAACGATTGCGCGTCTTTCTTGCCACCCCACCCTCCCCAGCCACCCATATGAACAGGTATTAGAGGAATTTCAGTTTGAGCTCCAGTTGCAATGCCATGGCATGTGTGACGCCTGGAAGTTTGGCAGGTTGCCAGCGCGGTCTAATGGCATTAATTGTTGGTGTTGGATTCGCTAAATGCAACCGCCTTGGTTTTAATCTAATCGGATTATTCTCTGCGTGTGCAAATGTGTCTGTCAGCCTGTCTGTTCTTCTCTCTCTCTCTCTCTCTCTCTCTCTCTCTCTCTCTCTCTCTCTCTCTCTCTCTCTCCTACTTACATGAATTTCTCTCCTGCCCGCCTGCTTTTAGCCAGATCTTCATTGTATCCTTGGGCGTCTGCACATCAGAACATGTGCAGAGGGGAAACTGAAAAGCTTATGGGGGTGAAAAGTGAGGTGGTAGTTTTAATATATTTGGGGGGAGGGAGGGGATCTGTCCTTTTTTAGCCTTACTACAGTTGCATGTTAAGTACCAAAGAGGCCATTGATAAGATGAATCTCAACGAGAGATTCATCAGCTGATACGTTTTCCTCAACGTATCGTTCCGAAAGCAACGGAATTTCGTACCTTTCAAGTGTTTTCAAGAATATAATAATGATTGATGTGTGTCACTTTTTTTTATCTTGCTGTTGGTGTGATGATAACTGTGGTGTTCACTAGTGAATCTTCCATATTTCTCGCTGTGGACATCTTTTGGCCTTTACAACCACCCACAGACCACCCCGCTGATAATATTTTGTTGTTCAAAATCAAATGACGGTTGAAGAGCGGTAGAGAAAAGTCATTGTGTTTCTAACAAGTAACATATGATAGGGGACACGGTGGTCTAGAGGCAAAGTGCTCGCCTCTCATGCCGAGGGTACCGGGTTCAAATCCCGGTCGGTGCAGGCATGTTGGAATTTTGGTTTTTCTCATATTTTCCTGTCCCTGATCCTATGGTAGGGGTAGGACCGAGCGCTTAGTCTTCTCGGACAAGGACAGTTGCACATGTTAAAGATAGCTTGGCAGTTGGAAATGGAAAAGAGCAGGCCGAAAAGGCCGCTGCCCGGGTAAACATTCTAAAAAAAAACAAAACGAATCCCTATCACAAGTAAAATAAAAACAAGTAAAGTGATGTATAAATGCCAAGGGCAGCGAACCTCCTAAAATAAAGATCTGAACTCAGATGATAATTATGATCAATTTCACTTTTATTGGATCTCATTTTTAAGGATCTGAAAGCCGAAAAATAACATAAAGTAAGGTTACGATTAAACTAAACACACCAAAAAACTTAAGAGGTGCAAAGTGGGCGTTGTCGTGCCGACATGCAGGTAATTAACCCAACTCAAACTCAAACCTCGTATGATAATATACCAAACCCCAAACCTCTCATGATAATAATCATTATACCTGTGCACAATCAGAGTTATTATTATTGGTCGTTTATCGCAGTTGTCGGTAATTAATACTAGTTGTTATGTTAGCTTGATGAAACTAGAACCCCTATTAGAAGTCTCATTAATTATTGCATTCTCGGTGTTTTCTCGACCGAGACCTTGAAGGTGCCAGATTTGCGTCCAGGTCTATTAGAAGGAAATCGATCCATGAGCAGATCCCTGAGTTCCATTAAAAACAAGAATCCTCATGTGCAACTCGATTCCAGGCCCCTTAATCTATAATTCATTCTTAGCCGATTACTTGTCCTCTTGTCACAGGATATTATTGTCCAGAAGGAGCTGTTGGTGATCCAGATTGGCGTTCTGTTGTCATTGAGCTCCTTATGATTTGATTTGCCAAGCTCTGGGAATTTTTGAACTCTGTACATGAGTCAAGACTGTATTGCCCCGTTTTGTGGACTGTCACTCATCACTAATGTTAAAACAATTATGTGTCGCTAGTTGATTCAAAGGAAGCTCAAGTCCGAGTTTGTAAAACTGCGGATCTTCACGAGAATTAAGCAAGTCTGTTGCGTTAGTTGATTCTCAAAACCTGATTCAAAGGTAGCTCAAGTCTTGGGTCAAAACCTGTCACTCATCATGACTTGTGTTAAAACAAGACGGTTTTCGCTAGTTGATTCAAAGGAACTTCAAGCCTGAGTAAAAACCTGTCACTCATCACTGGTGTTAAAACAAATTTCTTTTACTAGTTGCTTCAAAGGAAGTTTACTCTAAACCGAAGCATCTCTCTCTCTCTCTCTCTCTTTGTCTCTCTCTCTCTCGCCTGGATGCATCAACCAAATTCAGTTCACATTACCGCAACGGCACTACGTTTTCCCTCTCCCCTTTCTCTTTCCTGCTCATCCGGCGGTGTCCGTGCTTTCATGTGGTCACGAAATTTGCCTGCGCGGGGTGCCCATCTCCACGACGGAAGTTGATGGCTTTAATAATTATTTGATCCCCGTCACTGCATACCCCCCACCGCGACTTAACCAGTGAAACGTCCTGCTAAATGTGTGATAAATTATGGAAGATCCCTGAAGTGGGAAGCATAGAACCTCTGGTCATCATGCTTCAAAGTGCGGAACGAAGTCTAATGAGCGAAATCGAATCCTCACCCCTTTCTCTATCTCTCTCTCACTCTGTCGTTGTTTATCTCTCTCTCTCTCTCTACTCTCTCCTCTCTCTCCTTCTCTCTCTCTCCTCTCTATCTATCTCTATCTTTTTCTCTTTTCTCGGTCTCTTCTAAAAGCATCCTGCCTGGCCGGCTTGTGAACCTTTCTTAATAAGAGTACACTTCATCGGTGTAATAATAATATCTATCTATCTATCTATCTATCTATCTATCTATCTATCTATCTATCTATCTATCTATCTATCTATCTATCTATCTATCTATCTATCTATCTGTCTGTCTGTCTGTCTGTCTGTCTGTCTGTCTGTCTTTCCGTCTTTCTGTCTGTCTGTCTGTCTATCCTTCTATCTGCGTAAGTCAGCCTGTCTGTTTGCTAATTATACATGTGCTTATACCTCCGCCCGACCTGGCTACCGACCATCTGTCTTCTTCCATGCCCCTTTCTCGACAAATTCACAATCTCACTATCACACTCACTTCCAGCTGTTTCCATCCGACAGTAGCATGCCTAGAAAACGGCTCTTTCCGACTTAAGTTTAGCTCCCCATAAACAGACATTAATCAGACCACATACTTCTTCTCCCATCCAGCCTCCCGTTTTACTCCCACAATACTACAGTACTATCTCCTGGAGCATTCTAGGCCCACGCTAGATGTTAAAGCCGTGGGTTCCCAACCTGTTTCGTCTTGTTGACCCCTGGAAGGTTTTCAGTGAATTTTAAATGTACCCGAAAACACGGGGGGCTTACTCCGGTAGGATGGCTATTATTGTGAATCATATTAATCAGTTAAACAATTGTACGAGAGATAGATAATCTTTGCCCGTATCTTATCTTACTATAATTGAGCTAGTCTCGAAGTTTTAGCTGCTTACAGGTTCACCTGTTAGCAGCTAAAACTTCGAGACTACGCCGTCAAAAATTATGAAACTTGGTGTGTTGCATCAAGTTTTGACGAAGAGTTACGTGGACACATTCATTTTGAACAAAAACCAGTCCTTACTATTGTTTAGATTAACATTTTTTAGCCGCAAAAACAGAGATGCATTTTCATCGGATAGAACCGAAAAGTCTGACCGGAAATTTCATCCTTGACATTTCTTTACACATTGGTAGTCTAAAATCAGTGTAATCACAGTCATCTGTATATTTTCTACGTGAAATTGTGGTGTGACAGGAAGTTTTGTTAGTCATTACATCGCATCCAAATGCCGTTTTAATGTAGGCTAGATTTAGATATATGGTTGGGCTTGGTACATGGAAAATTTGCAAGATTTATCTTTGCGCGGGTCGGCTAGATCTAGATCTAGTATGGATAATTCATTACATATTTCTTTTGTCCTGGAGTTATTCTCCACTGAATTTGACTATTACATTACAGCTAAGTGGTAAGTAAAAAGTATAAAATACAGATTGTAAGTCCAAAACGGTAGAAAGGAAACAAAAAAAAAATGTCACAGAATGTGCCCAATTCAAGTTTTCTTCTCAGTTTTTTTGCGTTTTTTTTTTTTTTTGTGTTCTTTTAAAATTACAATTTAAACAAAAAATAATTATGTGCTAATCCAAAATTTACGCCCTGGTTTGGCTAAATTTGTCCCCTGGGTGTAGATTTACCCTCAGGCTGGGAACCCCTCTATTAAAGGGATGTTTGTCGATTTGGGTGGTAGTTGCCTCCCCCCTATCCGTCTTGTATTGACCTCATTTCTGCAATATCGCATCCGATCGTTCCCATTGATTTGTCGTGATTGGACGACATTTCTTGTCCTTCCTTCCTTGTCCTTCCTTCCTTGTCCTTCCTTCCTTCTTCTTTTCTTCCTTCCTTCCTTCCTTCTTCCTTCCTTCCTTCCTTCCTTCCTTCCTACCTTTTTTCATTCATACATTCATTCATTCCTCCCTTTCACTTTCAGTGTCCCTTCTATCCTTTCTGCATGTCTTCATGTTGTCACTGTGTATACAGCCTGGGTAATTAAATTTTGGTTCTGTCTTTTCGCCAATGTTCATACTAATTTTTAGTAGGCAGTGTGCCCCAAGAAATGGAAATGGGCCGGACACGACTGTCGTGTCTAGATTTAAAAAGACAATAGATGAACAAAAAGATATACGGATTGGCGACCAAGAACTGGGGAGGGACTTAGAGGGACTGGCAAGATGACCCCCAAAAGCATGACGGCATAAACAACATTTTAGCCGTGTCACTAATTGCATCTCTGTCTGTCTGTCTGTCTCTCTTTAATCCTCTCTCCTTCTCTCTCTCTCTCTCTCTATCTTTCTCTCTCTCTCAACCCCCTCTCTCTTTCTCTTTCTCTCTTTCTCTCTCTGTCTGTCTTTCGCCGTGTCTCGGTCTGTCCATCGTTCTGCCTCCCTCTCCCCTCCCCTCTTGCTCTCTCTCTTATTCTCGGCGAAAGATTGATTTGTGCCATACATAATAATATATTGTATTCCAAACTATTTTTAAACCCTATTTGGTAAGCCAGACGAGCTATACAAGATGACAGATACAGGAAGACAATGTCTAGAAGACGAAATCGATATTTCGCTGTTATTGTTTGTTTGTTTGTTTGTGCTGTTGGACGTCTGTTGCATGGTCTGATAGACAGACTAGATAGATGGATCGATTTTCCTGTCAGATACATTATTGATCGGGTTCTAATTAAGGTTCGACAGCATGAGCGGCCATCTATCTATGTTCTTTTCTTTCTCGTTCTTTCGTCATGTTCAGACTTGGGGGGTCATTCACAAAGTATGATGACTCCAAAGGGGGGAGAGGTGGTTCGCTCGGGAGGGGGGGGGGGGCATTATGTACATGAATTGAAAACTTCAATGTTATTTTCTGATTGTTGTTTTGTTTTTTTCAGCAAATTTAAGTTGGTGGAGTATATTATTAAAATAGTGTTTCTAATGCTTTATAGTTAGAGCGCCTAACCGGGGGGCGAGAGGTACCAAGTTCCAATCCTACTCATGGCGGGGTCCAGTCTGACCTACTACTACCTGCAGTGTTTTTAAGAAGCCCTATTCGTTGGCAATCTAGCTGAGGCTCAGACCTCGTGACTAAACAAATCCTCATTGCACTGAAAGAGACGTGCGTATCCGTGCGCACTCGTACTCTCACATTTTATACTTTTTTTTGTTTATTTCACGTTTTTTCTCTTGTTGCATGTTCCTCTTCCCATCACAAGTGTGATAGCGTGATGTGAGATAGATGTGATTATTTTTTATGGTACTAGATCTAGATCTGTTTCTGTCTTTTAAAAGTAACATTTTATCTAGGACGGCACATCAACCAACATTTTTTTTTGGATCTACGTGGGTGTAGGCTATTTTCATTTCATCCCATTCCATTTTCAAAGCAACACTGTCCGAATGTTTCGTGTACCCCCCCCCCTCCCTTCTCTCCCCCTCTCTCTCTCTCTCTCTACCCTCCCCTCCCTCCCCCTTTCTTTCTCTCTCTCTCTCTACCTTCCCCTCCCTCACCCTTTCTTTCTCTCTCTCTCTCTCTACCTTCCCCTCCCTCACCCTTTCTTTCTCTCTCTCTCTCTCTACCTTCCCCTCCCTCACCCTTTCTTTCTCTCTCTCTCTCTCTACCTTCCCCTCCCTCACCCTTTCTTTCTCTCTCTCTCTCTCTACCTTCCCCTCCCTCACCCTTTCTTTCTCTCTCTCTCTCTCTCTACCTTCCCCTCCCTCCCCCTTTCTTTCTCTCTCTCTCTCTCTACCTTCCCCTCCCTCACCCTTTCTTTCTCTCTCTCTCTCTCTACCTTCCCCTCCCTCCCCCTTTCTTTCTCTCTCTCTCTCTCTACCTTCCCCTCCCTCACCCTTTCTTTCTCTCTCTCTCTACCTTCCCCTCCCTCACCCTTTCTCTCTCTCTCTCTCTACCTTCCCCTCCCTCACCCTTTCTTTCTCTCTCTCTCTCTACCTTCCCCTCCCTCCCCCTTTCTTTCTCTCTCTCTCTCTCTACCTTCCCCTCCCTCCCCCTTTCTTTCTCTCTCTCTCTCTCTACCTTCCCCTCCCTCACCCTTTCTTTCTCTCTCTCTCTCTCTACCTTCCCCTCCCTCACCCTTTCTTTCTCTCTCTCTCTCTCTCTACCTTCCCCTCCCTCACCCTTTCTTTCTCTCTCTCTCTCTCTACCCTCCCCTCCCTCACCCTTTCTTTCTCTCTCTCTCTCTCTACCTTCCCCTCCCTCACCCTTTCTTTCTCTCTCTCTCTCTCTCTACCTTCCCCTCCCTCACCCTTTCTTTCTCTCTCTCTCTCTCTACCTTCCCCTCCCTCACCCTTTCTTTCTCTCTCTCTCTCTCTCTACCTTCCCCTCCCTCACCCTTTCTTTCTCTCTCTCTCTCTCTCTCTACCTTCCCCTCCCTCACCCTTTCTTTCTCTCTCTCTCTCTCTCTACCTTCCCCTCCCTCACCCTTTCTTTCTCTCTCTCTCTCTCTACCTTCCCCTCCCTCACCCTTTCTTTCTCTCTCTCTCTCTCTCTACCTTCCCCTCCCTCACCCTTTCTTTCTCTCTCTCTCTCTCTCTACCTTCCCCTCCCTCACCCTTTCTTTCTCTCTCTCTCTCTCTACCTTCCCCTCCCTCACCCTTTCTTTCTCTCTCTCTCTCTCTCTACCTTCCCCTCCCTCACCCTTTCTTTCTCTCTCTCTCTCTCTACCTTCCCCTCCCTCACCCTTTCTTTCTCTCTCTCTCTCTCTACCTTCCCCTCCCTCACCCTTTCTTTCTCTCTCTCTCTCTCTACCTTCCCCTCCCTCACCCTTTCTTTCTCTCTCTCCTCCCCCTCCCTCCCTTCCTTTTTTCTCCTCCCCCCGAGTTCGCCCGAGTTCTATGTCTTTTCTTTTCTTACATTTTATTTAATTCTGTTTTTTATTTTTTTTTATTTTTATTTTGCGGTTGTAATTGCTTTTCATCGAGTCCTAATGAAACCGGGCTTCGTTTTCCACTGTGCAGCAACCTTACTCTTCCTCCTCTCTGTCGTTCTAGCCCTCCGCGTTTTAAACTCATTTTTTAGGCCATTTTGGCCCCTGAACGCTCGAGCGGGCATGGAATGGAGGAAGGAGAGAGAAGCAGGGAATGGCGTGAGCAACAACAGTGTTTCTTTAAACGAATTGGAATTGCCGCTGAACAATGAAACTATTACACGGGCTAAGTTTGTTTTTGTATGTTTTAATTACGACTGAGCGAACACAAAAGTTGAATCTTGCAAAACTCTTTGAAGCCTTTAAACATGGGAGGAAATCGAGGCAAAACAGATTGGCTGTTATTATAAGTATGTACGGTCCCCAAACCTTTTGCGCTAGGGGCGCATACTATACTAAATACGTACCTATCCTTAACCCCAACCTTATCCGCAACCCTGAATCTTAGCGAATCCCTAACCCTGCCCCTTACCCTTTCAACCCCAAAAAACAGGGGGAAAACAAAAAGAAAATCTGAAAGAATAATTAATATAATCTGTTGTTAAGAGTATTTTGGGAGGAGCTTTCTAGTTCTGGAGTCACAAAAGGCTTTAAAATACGTGCCCCTAGCGCTAAAAACGTGGGCAGTGTCCCTGCTTGTAACAACATTCATACAGATTTGACTCGGTGTGCGACTAAGCGTTATCGTTGGCAAATATCCATTGGAAAAGAAACGTCTAAATATCCAATATTCAAGAGGCTAAACAAACAACATCAGTCGCTTCAACTACAACACTACTAATAACAACATAGTTGTTCTCACCACTAATATTCACACCAACCGTTTTCAAACACTTCAACATTTCCAGTACTGGCAGGTCAGGTCAGCCCAGCCCTTCATTTTCCGCATTGCTTTTAAAGCCAAAAGCTTAAAACTTCGCAGAGCGGCCACCAAACAAACAAACAAACAAATAAATAAACAGAAAACTGCCATATAATGAGAGTTTCAGCCCGTCAGTTCCTCATGCATCAATTATGCGGCACACGTTCCCTGTCCGCCTTGATGGGCTTTGCAGAAAAAAATGAGAGGAGTTGCCAATCGCTAATTGACCAGCACGTGCGGAGGGAGCGCTAATGATTTTAAATGGTTGCTGACAGAAAACTGCTGCCTCCTATCTTTTTAAAATTATTGACTGATGAACAATCAAGCAGCGTTCCCTTCAAAACCACATTGTCCATACTGAATATGTTGCTGAGCGTGACTTTAGTAGAACCCGTCTGGGTCATACCCGCCTCACACACCGTTTTTTTTACCTAGGGGGAAAGATCCCTCGCGAATGTGTGGCATGCAGTTGTCAACAATCAGTAAAAACATGTTTTAACTGAATGTGTAGACTTCATGCATATAATCCGAAGAAGACACTATGCCTGCGGATCCATGAAAGAATTATTTTCTGACGTGGACCCGCAACGCATCCTGTCCTTTCTGAGAGAGGCTGAGATCTACCACTTGTTTTAATAACTTTTATACTCGTTTACAAAATTTTGCCCAGATCTGTACAAAACAACTTTTTTAGAATGTTACCGAATATGTTAAAATTATATGAAAGTTTTTAATTTTATTGTTAAAAGCTGTGAATGCGAAACATAAATAAAGAACGTGTACCCAAAATAGACAGCGAAGGGCGCAAAGTGGCCGCCATCGTGCCGACGCGCCGTAAAACTCAAACTCAAACCCTTACCTGGAGAACAACGACATAACCAGAAAAGCTAGAGACACGCGCAGTTTTCACATAAATTCCTTAATAATAATGTAGTGTGCGATGGACCAATGAAATTGTGAGTACATAATTATCGCAGCCTTAGTTTTAGTTCTTGTTTATTCATTCTCCTAGGACTAATGCCTGGCCCACTGGTGAGACTGACAGGAGTCTCCCACCCACCCCCTCCACCTCTATCTCTATCTCATTTGCTTTCATTTCTGTCTGCCTGTCTCTCTGTCTCTGCCCCCCCCCTCTCCCGGCCCCTCCCTCTCTCTCTCTCTCTTATTTTCTGCCACTTCTTTGTATGTATGTCTGTGTCTCTCTCTCTGTCTCATCCTCCCTCGCTCTTTCATTTTCTTCCTTCTCTGTGCCTGTCTGTCTGTCTGTCTGTCTGTCTGTCTATCTGTGTCTCTCTCTCTCCCTCTGTGTCTTCCTTCCTCTCTCTTTCTCTTTTTCTCCAACTTCTTTCTCAGACTGTCTGTGTCTCTTTCTGTCTCATCCTCCCTCTCTCTTTCTCATTTTCTCCGATTTCTCTAATTATATCGCCTCTCTCTCTCTCTCTCTCTTTCTCCCTCCCTCCCTCTCTCCATTAGTCTGATTTTCTAATGCATTTCGTGATTGGAGAGCTGAACATGCTGCGCTATGAATTCCAAATGAAATGAACACTTCCACGGAAATATATGGTTCGCTATTTTTGACTGCATTTCCACTCATCCGGTGGTTTTTCAGTTCTTGTTGTTTTGTACGTGTTAACGGGGCAGGGGAATCATTTATTTTCATCGATAATGCAAGATTGCACTGAGCTGTGGCAAGCACCACTCCCGGCAAAAGCAGTTGTTGTTGTTGTTTTTCAAGGCCAGTGGTGTGCCTGCGAAAAGTGGATACGGTTTAAGGCCTTTATATGCCGGCAGCGTGAGCTCGTGAGCCATTATTTGTAATGTAGCTTGTAAAATTACAGAAAACTGAAAGTCCTGTCTTGAAAATTAATATGTGTCTCGTTATTTAGATTCACACTAACCACTTGAAAAGTCTGCAGTTACCATATATAAAAGTAACAAGGAATATGAAAATTGTAACTTTCCGGTGTTTGCAAATAAAGGGTTAAGAAGTGTCTCTCTTCCCCCCCCCCCCCCCGCCTTTTTTTCCTTCTAATTTTTACACTAGCAGCAGAGAGTACAGATGTATAGAGAGATCTCACTTCCGCCAAATTGCGAAACTAGGTCGCTGCGGTAAACAAGAAATTGAAGACTTGAACGAGACCGTCTTCACCAAAGATAGTGTGCATATCTGTTTACTGTGGTTTGTTCATATTTTTTGGTTGATTGAAATTATTTACAACCGTTTGCCAGCGTTTACGCCCCGTGGAAATGCACGAACGGATATTGTTTACCGCAGCGACCTACTTTCCGCTCCATGCTAACAATAGTTTTGCAGAGCTTCCCGTGTTTCGCAGTGCAAATCGACCAACCTTGAAACCTCTCTATACATAGATGCTCTCTGCCAGCAGTTTGAGACGACTTGGTCGGTCACTTTGCTCAAATTCGGGCTTAAGCGAAAATTGGTACCATTATTTTGTGTTGTTGCCAGTGAAGCAGACACAGCAAAGTTACCCAGCCATTTTCTGTAAGGAGCAGTCTAGTGAAGTTCCGGTAAACTCCAGTTCTGGACAGGCCATGCATCTCTGACCTGGACAACCCAAAGTTTTTCCAAGAACCAACGTCAGGCTAAACAAATAGTGACTTGTATTGTTGTTTTTTAACTCTCCGCGGCCCAGACATAGATTTGCCTCTTCAGAAAACTCTGGAAGTTAGACAAAAACCATTTAAGATTGTCGTGTGAATGAGCAAGCATGAAAATTTATCACGAAAAGTTATTTGTTTTATGAATTAAATTGTGTTCCAAATATAGAACATAGGGGAATCATGTTATGGAACTCAGGGACTCTGGGCACTAGAGGGTTTAAAAGTTCAAAGTACAACACGGGAACTCTCAACACTATCAAGTCTGAAATTTAGACATAGATCAAAGACATTTTTCTTTCACTTGCCATAAATACAAGACATAATACATTAGACATTAAACTAAAGGAAAATCAATGAACCGGGATGGGATTCAGTATTTTGAGAAGTTGGCTTAGATATTAGTGTTGGAAAATTGGTGTCCACTCCAGCCGAGTATTCGGCTTTCCGTAGCGAAGCGTAAACCCGCGAGCCGAATATTCGGCTTACCGTAGCGAATGAGTTAAGGCTCGTGGCGCACTAGGTCAATCATATTTTGCCTCTATTTTGTGGGCCGGGGAGTTAAATGTGACCTTGGGTACTGCACTGGTGAAACTGACTCTCTCACTGTCTGTCTCGTTCTTTGATTTAAAGAAAGAAGCTCAAGTCTGACTTGAAACCGTCGGCAAAACAGGACTTAACTCGGACCTGGCATTCTGAGATGCATTTTTTTGTTGTTTTTTTGTGCGCCCACACCGCCCCGCTCCTCAAAAACGCTCACGCATATCCCGGTTTGCGTGCTGTATCTGGCATATAAAGGAAATTTTATCCCTGCGTCAAAGTTCATCAGGGATCGAATTATGACATTGTCAGTTCACATTACTTCAAGCTGAAGGCCTAGCCTCTCTCTCTCTCTCTCTCTCTCTCTCTCTCTCTCTCTCTCTCTCTCTCTCTCTCTCTCTCTCTCTCTCTCTCTCTCTCTCTCTCTCTCTCTCTCTCTCTCTCTCTCTTTTTTTTTTTTTTCTGTATGTGTGTGTGGAACATTGTTGAATTTAGCATTGTTGTGTTCATGTATTTGTTTGTTTGCGTATTTATTTGCTTGAGAGGATATTGAAGCAGGCAAGGGATACGGCTGAGGTTAACTCTTTGCATACCATTTATTGTGTAAAAGTGGTAAAATCAAAGAAAACCTTGCAAATTAAAGAATGATTTTGATTTGTCCAGTGTTATCCAAAGGGGTTAACAGTTAACTTCCACGGGCAATATAGGACAGAGATGATTGTTGCCAGAGTGTCTGAATTTGGACAAAACTGCTAGGTAGCATTGGTATGGAAACTTGATTTTATGTTGTGTGCGTGAGAGGGAGAGAAAGAGGGAGGGGAAAGAGTGACCGACCATCATTGGAAAAGTTGCATGTATGTCAAAACAGTAAATACTAATACTCACTCACAGGCTGTGCCCGAGAGGTTGGTTGAAATCTCAAGTTGTCTTTTCATGGGCTGGTTATGTCCCTACACCAAATATTTAGGGTGCACTGTATTTCACGGGAGTTACTTCATGTAGAAATACTGGTGTCATTGCACCTTGTTCAACGGAGTGGTGGGTGATTGGTGGGCACTTCTGGTAAAGTCTCCTTCTGTCCTATAGTTCTGTTATATTCTATAGCTTTTCCCTCAGCCAGCACAATGTAACCGTTATCAAATCGACGTGCTTTCCCCAAAACTCAAACCCGACCAAGTAATCCTTCATTTGTATCGTAAGCATAGAATAATGTGCATTTGTTAGATCTAACAAGAAACTACAAGTCGATATTATTTTGCCATTGGGGGAATGAGCAAATGATGATGATATGGGGTGGATGTGTTTTTAAAAGATGGTGGCTGGTCGGTTTTTAAATAGCTTCCTTTACCATATTACCATTATGCATGCGAGACTCGACTCGGTGGTTGCTGTGTTGATTGACCCTCTGTGGGGATGAAAAAAGGAGAAGAAAGACAGAAAGAAGTAGGAGAGAAAATAAAAGCCTTTTTATGAAAAGTCGTACTGGGAACCATGGTGGAATTTATTCTGTTTCGTGAGGTTCTGATGTTGAAACGGCGAAAAGATGCGAGAGCGGGTGGAAGACATAGAGAGAGTGCTAGAGAACGGAGAGCAGCTTCTTTCATTAGTATTGAAACTAAGTGTATTCATTGGGTCTTCATTGAACATAGGTCGTTGATCGATCACTCCACAAGATGAAAACAGGTTTAACTCACCATACGCGACAGGGGGAAGAAAGGGGGGGGGGCGCTCTTTATTCAAAATTTCACTCTTACCTTTGTATAGGAAGTAATGACAGCGGGGGGGGGGGGGGGGGGAGGGATTTAATAAAATGAGAAATTTCGTTTTCGTAGGTCGGAAATAGAGTTGTGGAAATTTGAGGAAAGGGGTCTTAGGCAGCCTGAAAAAAGAAAATGTTTACTCTGTCAAAATCAACATAATAAAACAAAGCGCTTTCGAACTCGAGCTTTGGTGTAAGACACGAGAGAAAAGTAAAAAGTGACACAACCAAGTAGGCAAGGAAGAGATTAATTATTGACTCTGCAATATTAACCATGGCGGAAGCGTGAGAGTATTCGAGCAGTCTTTAGGGTATTGGACTTGGGGATAGTCAGAGAGCCAGCAGGACAGGTTGTTGTTAGCCTCATCAAAGCGTAGATGTGGGCACATTGCGACTGGCCGCGGGTGACCGTGGGGATTTTGGCCCACGCGTTCCAGTAACGCAGCGGAAGTCACGAGTATTACTAGGAGGCATCAGTAAGGAACGTACACGCTAGAGGAGGAAGTTTGGGGCCTTTGAACTGACTAGCGAGACGGAAATACTTCAGTCTCACTAGTATGCAAGGTTCTGTTTAACTCAGTAGTCGTCAAAACAGACTTCACTTGACTCCGTGCGCTATGGCCCTCTCTGTATTGAAGGCCGTTGGTGTTGATGATTATCGCAGTGTCCATCGGTGTGCTGTAATATATCTACATATCCGGTCTTTGCTAAAGCTGTGTGTGGACACAAGGGAGATTGTGCAGCGTCGCCGTGGCACTTGCAGAGCGTGATCGGAAATGATTGAATTATCGGCTAGGACAGCGCTGCTGACGCCATCATGAATGTGTAGGTTTCCTGGGTTTTTGCCTTCCTGGCGTGTGACTGCTGGTAATTAGGGTCACCCGAGGACATTGGCTCGCTCACATCTTGCAGCCACCAGCCTCTTCCGGGATCCCCCCCCCCCCTTACACACACATTGCGCATTGGTAATGTAGAGACGTGTGGATGGACGTTGGAAAAAGAGTAGGAGGTAAAACTAAGGAGTAAACCGTCACCGTCATAACTCAATTGCCTAAGTCATTTGTTTGGTGTTTTTTTTGCTTGAAGGGCTTAACGTCCCAGATAAAATAAGGTTAGTTTGTAGTTTCCTGAAAAGCATGGCGTTGTGTATCGATCCTTGAGGGTCTGAATTTTGACACAAAACCACTTTTGGGCAAGTCACAAGATTAGGAAAGCAACGGTACTTTTTGACACTTTCTGAAAATGTTGTAATAATGACTTAGGCAGATGTGTTATGACTTTGGCGAAACGGAGTATGATGGCTCACATCTTGCAGACAACAGCCACACACGGCAAACTTCAGGGATAAGTTTTCTTCCAATACATTGCGCACTGGTAAAGCAGAGACATGCGAATGGACATCGGAAAATGGGCAGGAGGTAGATATAAAAAGTGAACGGAGTATGGACAAGAGAGATGCTCACCCACGTTTATAATACACGCCTGTCAACGAGTCTTTTCTTGGCATTGTCGCAACTTTTCTCGGTGTTGCCCGTCGATTTCGAAGAAGCTGCGTGAGACGGAATTCGTTTGTTTGTTGTTGTTGTTTTTTAGATGCAGTTTTGCACATTCTCATAGTGATCCATCTACATATATATATGTTTTGTCAATAAAGAACCCCGAGGTCCGCTGGTTGTCGGTTTATAAAAAAGGGTAGAGGGGAGTGGAGCATTCCACATAGCTCATCCTTTTATGATGGGTGTCGTTGGAACGTCTATCGCTTTTTCTTTCGGAAACATGTTCGACAGATCTACAGCTTTCTGGCAATAGACGGCAGAGTTATTGTTGTCGTCTAGCCAGATAAATACAGAAGAGCGGGACCTTGAACTTGGTAGTAAATTGTCTGTGTTATGGACAGTAGAGGCAGAATCTGTCATATTCCTGGCTCTCTGTCTGTCTGTCCTTCTCTCTCTCTCTCTCTGTCTCCCTCTTTCTCCCTCGCCCTTCTTTGATTCTCTATCTCCCTCTCTTTCTTTCTCTCTCTCTGCCTGCTTCTCTCCCTCTCTCTTTCTCTGTCCTTGTTTCTCTCTTTCCTTCGTTCTGTCTCTGTCTCCCTCTCTTTCGTTGTCTCCACCCCCCCCCCCCCCGTCCCCGCCTTCTTCTCGGCCCACCCCCAAAATGGAAAGCTTTTGAGCTCTGCCAGATAATGCTCTTTGATGCTCTGGTTTTAAAATCTCATTTTACGGGAGAGAATGCGTGCATAGCCACAGTTTCCCTCGGGGATTAGTTTATTTTCTGCCGAAGCAGTGCAGTGTTATCGTTAGAGAGGTCGCTTGTTTGTTCTTGTTTTGTTTGTTTGGTTTTTTTTTCCTTCCAAAAACTCCGGTTTCACTTAGGGTATTTTAAGTGAGGGGATGTTTCATGTCCTTTATCATGAAAAAAAAAAAGAATAACCTTTACAATATCGAAACTTAACTATTGGGTTGTATTACTCACGCAGAGTTTCGCAACATACAACCTTTTCTTTTTGCCCAATTTTGACTTTGCTTATAGCCCTGCTGCGACCCCACAGTTTTTCTGTGATTTTTATGATATTTCGTGAATTTACACCCCGGGTCTGACAGATTCCAGACGCTCACTGTTTTCGTCATAACATTCCCCAACCGAGTGTAAAAATAGGTTTAAAATCGTTTTTATATATTTATTAATTTGTGAATTTATTTGTTTTTAATGTATCTATTAACTTATTTATTTATTTTAGTTTCTTTTTATTTATTGTACATCATTATTAGAAAATCTATACTCTATATTGTCTGAGACAGCAAGGAGCGAGAGAGTGAATGACCGAGTGCGATGTTTTTTTGTTTTTTTTTTTGTCTTTTCAAATCTTGTTTGCAGGATTCTTGTGTGTGCGTTGAATTGGCCATTAGGCCTAGAAAAAAACACCTTAAACTAACTTAACTATTTCTTTCTTCATAATAAGTACATCGAGATATATTTTAGAATCAGAAAATTTTAAAATACAGCACTAGCATATCCGCCAGCCATTACCAACAGCCTTCCGACCTGCATGTTGAGAAACAAGTTTGTAGAACATCGCTGGACCTGGTCGCCGTCAGCTCAGAATCATGGGTGAAATGGATGTTTGTCGATAGCCTGAGGAATCACTTCATTCCGACTGAGTGGTGACACAGTGGACACTCACTTAAGTATGAGATGGAAATAATTTCCTCCCAGATCCGAGCCTGGACCCTCATAGCTTCAGACTTTTAACACTGCGTGGAACTTTCACTCCGATCACTTTTCTGCTGGGGCCGACGAAGACTATTTTGGGCCGAGTTGTTCATCACGAATAGAAACTGAGCCCCCAATTCGTCCCCTAAGAATGACGAAGTTCAATCTCCACTTTTTGACTGAACCGAATTACATACTACGCACTACTTCCACTGGCCTTCTCCATTATGTGTCAAAGTATCAAACAGATTCGATGTGTAATTTGTAAGTATTACTAAAAAAAAATAAAAAAATTCTTTCTTCTAAAAGCTATGATCACGTGGAACTTCATCCTCGATTTCTCAAAAGTTGACCGAAGGGACTTAGAACCTTGTCATTCTAAGGGGATGGATTGGGTGGGTTAGAACTAGGAGCGGTCTACGTGCCACTGGTACTTAGATTCCTGTTGATTCTAACCCCCTCAATTGATTTTAAGCGGGTTAGAAATACAGCGGGCCTAAGTGCAAATGGCACGTAAACCCCTTCTAATTCCAACCCCTTCAGTTATTTCCGGCATTGTTGTTGCAATTACGGATACTTTTGTGGTTGAAATCATTAATGGCCGGGGCCCTCGGCGGAACGTGTTATCGGCTGGGGACAATTGAGACTTTTTAAAAGGCGTCGGACCGGATATGTTGATGTGTGAAATTTGATTGTTCAGGTTGTGTTTGTAAACAGTTTTACCAGTTGTATACAAAATGTGAAACAGTTTGAAAGAAAAAAATGTCTTAACTGTAGAGCACAGGCAGTCTTCATTATGCCGCCACTGTTCTTCGCTAATGACATAAGTCATTTTTTCACAGTTTTGATGACTCATGCCATTATGATTCTAATGGATTATTACATTTTCCGATAGGCGTATTCCTTTTTCTATAATGTTATCTCGTAGCCCTCATGCCCAGGAAGGCAGCTGCCTTTTGGCGCAAGACTGACATAATTATATGCCATTATTGTAGAGCAGTAACGATGAAACAAAAAACCCTAAAATCCAGGCAAAAATGCCACACTTACCTTTCATAGATCTCATTTATTGGGCATGGAAGAGAGGAGGGAGTGACGTTTGAAGATTAACTTCTGATGCCACTGTCTAGCGTTGAAAATCTTTCTCTCCCCCCCCCCCCACACATTCGCAGCCAAGAACCCCCCCCCCCACACATTCGCAGCCAAGAAACCCCCCCCCCCCACCTTTTTTTCTTCTTTGTCATTATTTTCCACAGGAAGCCTGAGCAGCCTGGAGCGTAGCTTTCCCAGTCTTGTCTTGTGTGAGTGAAACTGATCCACTCCATATATTGTTTCTAACCAGTACATTCTATACAACCAATATACCTTAATGCTACTTGTACATGCCTTTGGTCTTACGTGGGACGGAGCGCAGACGCTTACGATAACCATCTCTTGTAGCGCAGTTGGGGGCCCCTCTTGGTTCACACAGCTGGAGCTCGGCGGGCCTTAGAGGCTCTTGATTACAATCTCTCTTGTTAAGAGTCCCCAAGTAGTCATCTCTCTCTCTCCCCCCTTTTTTTTTTCTCTCTCCCCCTTTTTTTTTCTCTCTCTCCATTCTCTATCCCCCTCCTCCTCTCTCTCTTTCTCTCTCTCTCCTTTCTCTACCCTCTCTTTTTCTCCACCTCTCTTTTTCCTGCTCGCCCCCACCCTCCCTCCGTCACTGTTTCCCTCTCGGCCCCTCCCCCATCTCTCTCTCTCTCTCTGTCTCTCTCTTTCTCATCACTACTGTATGTAGTTACATCATCGATCTTCCCTTTGCCAAGATCGGACATGACTACATTATCACCAGTCATCTGATCTGATCTCTTTTACGTGACAAATTGCTCAACTTTATATTTGCCGGGGAATGCACGTAAGACGTATTTTAGCGAAGTTGAAATGTACACCGCAGGATTTGTCTTTGCATGGTGGCACATGGACACTGTGTCACTTTCTTTAAGCACAGAATCGAGTGTGTTGTGAAGTTGTTCGTATTATATACAGGATTTCCCAAAAGTCTGGATTCACAGGCAAAAACGTATTTAAAAGAACGATGCGATCATCTATTGGTGGTTTCGAAACCATCTTGCATTTTGGATCTGAAATAAATATTTTAAAAATTCTGTTTTCATATAAGGAAAACTGCCCGTGGAGCCAGACTTTGGGGATACCCTGTAATGTAGATAAAGATAAGAATCACTTTATCGTTCCTTAAGGGAAATTCTCTTTCACAGAGCATATAAGAACACATACATGTATGTATACATATCTTGCGTATCATTACCTAAACATACATCATAGCTCTGTAAGCTCAATAAGAGGCATACATGAAGTGCGGTGACACGGTAAGGAATCTTAGTGAAATATGGCACACATCACGCTAAAGTGTCGTGTGAAGGCGAATTGCGGATGGTAAAAACGATCTTCTGTATCTTTCTCTCTTTGCTTTCATGTGTTTTATCCTGCTGCTCCTGGACGATCAGAAATTTGATGATTAAAGGTTTCTTATTAGCACACAGTAGATGACAATGGATATTTTTTCTCACCCGTATATTGTAAAAGTTGCCAAAACAAGGAGAAAAGTAGAGCACCCATTTTGCGGTCAATCGTCTACCCCAGAGCCGGTCTTTCTTTCGTCTCACTCTTTATTGTTTGTGATTCCCGGATGCCTCCCGGATTGGCGCTGTCTATCAGCATTGTCACAGATCCGTACACATCAAACTCGGTGGGCTGTGTTGTCTTGGGTGAAAAAGATGAAGGAATCACTATAAATTATTGATGTGTGGTGTGTTTTCGGTGTCGCCTCTTTCTCCGGCTCCGGTAAGCCTCCCCGGCACTTCATAAACCCACACCGATAAATGGATTGAGTTAAGACTCCTTTTACGGGATCCCTTGCTTTTGTAGAGCTTTGGCGTGCCACGGGAGCATTCGTTGAAGCGATTGGTCCGTCTTATCATCTTGGTCTCTCAACTGTCGTCATCTGTCACTCGGCACGCACAGACAATGACACGCACATACATATTATTATTATTTGGGTGGATCTGACAAAAATAGGGTTAAAGGTGAAATGTTTAGACCTCTTTGAAATAATCAAAAATAAAATATTTCGAAGACGATTTCAAGCAAAATGTTTGAACTGAAAGCAGAAAAATGGCTAGTCGTTCATGTTGTAAGCAAATCTCAATTTCCATAGCAAGATTTTTTTCCCCCAATTTGGAGGGGTTTCTCAGGGATTTGGTCTTTCACCGTAAACTTGATTCCGTCACATCACATCCACTCACATACACTTAAGTACTCTTTTTATACCAGAACTTTTTTCTCTTCATCAGTGTCTATTTTTTGTTTCTGTGTGGTTGTGAGAGGCGTCTCATGATTGGCTGGCTTTGTAGGTATCCTCTGGTGTTAAACTCTCTTTTTGCCCTCACGTTCACTCTTCCGCTGTTCCATCTTTTCCTTTGCACTGTACACTGTATTATTTCCCTTTGACACGCGCAGGATTGGAACGATTGTTATTAGGCAAACTCTTTTATAATGTTTAGTTCAAATAGAAGAGCACTAGTGACCGAAATCAGTTGCAAAATGCGAGTGGTTAGTGGGCGCTTCTGGTAATGTCTCCTTCTGTCCTATCGGTGTGTTATATTCTGTCTTTCGCGTTGCTTTTTTTTGTTGCTGTTCACAACGTGTCAACGTGCTTTCTTCAAATCCAGACCTCAGGGTTGCAAAATGTTTCTCAGAGCTAACGTCAGCCACATCAAAAACATTAAGTAGTTCCATTTTCCGGTGAGCCTGAACATACTTATTAACTCTTTTACTGCCAAGGCGGAATTACTGTGCCCTGCCGGGAAGTTTTGAACTGCAAGTCGCTCATTTTATAATTTGTCATTAGGAGCTTTAATTCAGTTGGAAAATCAAGCAAAGTATACGGATCTGGCAAGATGAATCCATTGTCCCTGGCACTACCAGTTTGGAAAAAGTGGCCGATTTACAATGTAATCCACTAGTGGCAGTAATAGGGTTAAAGGCCGGTTTATGTGAAAAGTTCAGCTGGTAGCACTCTTGAGTCAAGTCTGTTTTGCGTCAGTTTTGACTAACGACTTTGAACTTGAACCAACTAGCGAGACAGGCTTGTTTCAGTCTTACGAGTGAGCTAGATCCTATTTAACTCCGTAGTCCACGAAACGGAGGCAGATCAGACCTAACCCCCGGTGCGAAAGAAAGAGGCAAGAAAAAAAACAACAACACGCACATAATTATTGTGACAATCATAGTATGGACTTCAGTGAATAGTTTCACGACAAAATCTGACCTAGAGCCTACGTAGCACTTGGATGTAATGGGAAAATCGTTGGCCCTCTGATCAAACCGCGCAAACTGTGTATCCTCACAAATGCAGGTGACAGTTCTGTTGTTTTGTTTTTGCCAAACGATCTCCGAATTCCTTGGAATAATTGTTTTCTTATTGATTAAGGGAGAGTAAGCTATTTCAAATGTTTCTTTATTTAACTAAAAAAAAATATTTAAAAATTTGCATTTAAGATAATGAATGCATTACAAATGAAACATTTTTTCTTTTCCTCTCAGTTTAAGATTAGGCTCTTGGCACTTTGCGCGGTGTCATGAAAGGACCGGCGAAATGCTGTTTTGCATGAGGAACCAAAATGCGCTGGTCATATCAGAGCCGTGTGTTCATAACCACATCCACCCACCAAGGCTGAAGACCAATATTAATAACAAACAAAAAAAAAAACAAAAAAAATAGGCCGCTCATTAATTTACATTGGTGGCATTAAGAGCCGAATATTATTGTGGTCATTAATTTTGTTTACCAGTCTCGTATTGATTTTTATACGTCCCCACTCCCCTTCAATAATCGTCCTCCCTGCGCTTGTTTCCTGCATTCAGTACTAGACTCGCTGCATTTGGTCATTTCACGCCGCTGCACACCCTTTCACGCCTTTGTTCCCGGTATTTGAATTGTGATGTCTGAGCATGAAGTTGTACTGGGCCTCAAGCCTCCCACCCCCCCTCTCTCTCTCTCTTTCTCTTTATCTGTCTGTTTATCTATCTATCTATCTATCTATCTATCTATCTATCTATCTATCTATCTATCTATCTATCTATCTATCTATCTATCTGTCTGTCTGTCTCTCTATCTATCTATCCATCTGTCTATCTATCTATCTGTCTGTCTGTCTCTCTGTCTGTCTATCTATCTATCTATTTATCGCAACCTCTGCGGGTAGTTGGTGGGCGCTTCTGATAGGGTCTCCTTTCCTTTAGTCCTATCATTCTGTCTATTGTCTTACCATGGCCCTTACAAAGCCGACGTGCTACATACTCTCTCTCTCTCTCTCTCTCTCTCTCTCTTTCTCTCTCTCTCTCTCTCTCTCTCTCTCTCTCTCCTTCCCCCTCCCTCCCTCCTTACTATTCATTTTCACGATTGTCTGGCAGGGAGTCGTTTTTGGTGGGTTTTTTGGTTCGTTTTGTTTCCTTGATGAATCCACATCGCGGGTAAAAAGTAAACCAGTTTATTGTGACTTTGACAAGTGTGCCACACACTATTCAATAATGCACACAGCCCAGGCGACGTTCAATTTTTTCATGGCAAAAATGTGTGTGGAGCAATTCCTAAAATTAGATTTAGGATGTTGACAAGTTTGTCCAAATGGAATGGCCTAGCTTGCCTACTGGTTTGTTCATGGGTCTCTCTCTCTCTCTCTCTCTCTCTCTCTAGCTCTCTCTCTGTCTCCCTCTCCCCTCTTTTTCTTTCTTTCTTTCTTTCTCTCCCTCGCCCGCCTTTCTCTCTCTCTCTCCTCTTTTTTTTTTGCTTTCTCTCTTTCGCTCCCTCCTATTTTTCTTTCTTTCTCTCTCTTCTCTCTCGCTCCCCTTTTTTCTTTCTCTCTCTCCTCTTTTTTTGTTGCTTTCTCTCTTTCGCTCCCTCCTATTTTTCTTTCTTTCTCTCTCTTCTCTCTCGCTCCCCTTTTTTCTTTCACTCTCTCTCCTTTTTCTTTCTTTCTCTCTCTTGCTCCTCTTTTTCTCCCACCCTCTCTCTCTCCATTGACTGCGCTCTCCATTCTCCTTTCCGGAGAGGTGTATTTTTATTATCTTTTGTATTTAATTTTTTGTACATTGTTTTTCTGTTTAATTCAAATAATTCATCACCAGTGTAACTTTAAAGGGGGGGGGGGGTGGGGAGATTGTGCATATTGTCCATTATTATGCATAAACATAATTTGTACCTAAAAACTGCCTAAGTCTTTCCTCCGTGGGGTAAATAAATGTTTGTCCAGCCACAGACCTGTTTGCTACATGTATCTGTTCATCCATCCACCCCGGCCATACATTCATCCACCCATCTGTCTATCCATCATGATCAGTTTTGCACCGTTTTTCCCCCCATTCCATATTATTCTGTGGAATGGTGGAACATTGATGGGCACCCACCATTCCTTATTCTCCACCCCCCCCCCAGCCCCATCCTGTCGTGCGCCTTGACCTTCCCTCTCCCCCCCCCCCACCACCCCCATTTGGCAGCCCCTCCCCGCCGTGCCGTCACTAGTAATTGAGTTAGCCGTATTTAATATTCTGGCCAAGAGTAAACACACGCCCTGTTGGCTGAGACCTTCGTGTGTCAATTACATCAGAACATTAAGAGTCACATGAAAAAATCAGCGAAGCCTGAGGTATAATTATCTGGTGTAGTTACTTCCGTTTTTGTTTTTGCTCTTCGCATCCACTCCCGAGCTTGTGCTGTACTGAAGGGGGGAGGGGGAGGAGGAGGAGGAGAGCCAGGGCTATTTTCAGCCTTGTGTAGCTTTTCCAGTCTTCACTCTAGTCTGGCGGTAGTTCTCTGAGGTCTGGTCGAGTACGTACCAATACTTTCATCGGATTCTGTCTTGTCTCAGACATCATG
This sequence comes from Onchidella celtica, assembly GCA_963931925.1. Classification (NCBI taxonomy): domain Eukaryota; kingdom Metazoa; phylum Mollusca; class Gastropoda; order Systellommatophora; family Onchidiidae; genus Onchidella; species Onchidella celtica. The sequence continues at coordinate 25,367,358 of OZ007572.1, read as the reverse complement.
GCGGAAGCAATTTTAGAATTTGGGGGGGGGGGGGGATGTATATATAAACCTTGGAGGGAGGGATGTGGTGATGTTACGCAGACGCTGCCTGTGAAATCCCAAGAATCTCGTATTTTAAAAGATGCCAAGATGAGGTTAAAAATCCGAAGATTTTTTTCCAATCTCCCCCAGAAAAACTACATTTAGAATTTACTATTTCGTAAATAAATACATGCACATTGAATTTAACCCTTTGACAAATTAATGACCCTGTGAAATTTTCTCAACCACACTTTATTCCCAGATCCACTTATTTCAGTTATTTTGAATGGTAAATATCAGTCGACATCAAGCTATTGATGTATATTCAAAAGCTAGCAATGGAGAAATTAAGCCTATAACTGGTGGGGAGGTAAAGAGTTAACAGCAGCAGTGTTGTTTCAGTATTGAAGGGGTTAAACTAAGCAATGCCGGTGATGAGCAGGCGTGCGTCTGTGCTACTGACCAAGCAAGAACTCGCGGTTAAGTAAACATATTCTGTTTAGATTCTATACATTTCCTATTTAAATCTTTTATATGTTCGATTTCCCCTTGTTTGTCTGTTGTGGTTTTTTCTCTCTCTCTTTTTTTTTTTCCCCGTGATGAAGGCGCTTGTCGAAATATCGGCCATTTTCTGTCTTCTCTTTTAGTTTGCATTGTATCGTTTGGGTATTAGTTCTTACTCGAGGCTTTGCTACGTACAACTTTTTCTGTTTGCCCAGTTGTGACAATGCCAGTGATGAGCTCCCACGTCACGGAAAAGGATCCTCTCACACAGGCAGTCTCAAACTACCCCTTATATTATTATCCCACGTGCCTTTATTCACCTTTTAAATTGTAGATGGTATTGTGAGTGGAAAGGGCAATTTTGTGAATTTAAAAAAAAAAATTATTTAAGAAATGATAGCAAGAACACAAAAGCCAGAAAAATCTTGAGACCTTTAAAATATTGCCAAGATCCCAAGGCAACCCCCAGATCCCAAGATCTTGGGGATAATTCCAAGGACCAGCAAAGCTGATTATGTCTTTCACAAAATACTTTTCAGGCGCCTTGTATTTTTGATTCACTAATGATAAGTGATTTTCATGACAAAACTTAATTTTTAAAGCGTTTCCGGATGATGTTGGCTTGTTTGCTCGAACCAACATATGGTAGTAAGATTAAATGGGAACGGTTGGTTTTTTTTTGTTGTTGTTGTTTCAGCCCTGAAAGTCGGTAGATTTTTCAGTTGGCTTATCTAATTCAAACTACATCTGCTAACTTTCAAATTATTTCTCTCTCTCCCCCTCCCACTCTCTCTCTCTCTCCTCTCTCTCTCTCTCTCTCTCTCTCTCTCTCTCTCTTCTCTTTCTCTCTTCTTTCTCTCCTCTCTTTCTCTCTCTTCTCTTTCTCTCTTTCTCCCTCCTCTTTCTTTCTCTCTCTCTCTCTCTCTCTCTCTGTGTGTTCCTTTCCAACTTTCTAAACTACTATAATACTCAGGATTATCTGTGACGTTATCAATGCGGAATAAGAAAGGGGAAAGGGGGGGGGGGTGAAGATAGAGACACTTTCCTTATCTCCCTCCCCCCTTTTTTAAAAAAAATATTGTTTCCTATCTCTCCCATCTCCAATGCCGCGTTCTTCACTACCACCTTTCTATCTTCACCCAATCCGCTACTCCAGCAAAAATGCGCTTGAAATACCAAAAAAAAAACCACAACATCATGTCCATGTCGGGGAAACATGGGGGGCCCGCAGACCATAATAACACTAGTCGAGTTGTTATCTTTTCAGTGCATTCTTCCCGGGCATATCAGACAAATCTGGGTTAACCTAGAAATATGGTGACACAATCATGGGTGTTGTGCATCGATATTGTGCTGATAGGATGAACTTCATGGCTTTGTGGCGGGCCGTGCAGTCTCTCCTGGAGGGAAGTCCGGGCGGTTACTGGTGTGTTGTCTTCAGCCAGCTGATTTGACAGATCAAGGTTGTTTTTGTGTTTCATTGCTTTTTTTTTTTTTTTTTCAGAAAGGGAATAATGAGGTGAATCGTGGTTATGTGGAAAGAGAATAGATAGATAGACGGATAGATAGATACATAGACAGACAGACGGAGGGGTGGATTGATGGACAGACAGACAAACGGAGGGATGGATTGATAGGCAAACAGGCACGCGGGCAGGCAGACATGCAGATAGATAGAGAGATAGATAGATAGATAGATAGATAGATAGATAGATATAGATATAGATAGATAGATATAGATAGATAGATAGATAGATAGATAGATAGATAGATAGATAGATAGATAGATAGATATAGATAGATAGATAGATAGATAGATAGATAGATAGATAGATAGATAGATAGATAGATAGATAGATAGATAGATAGATAAAAGGTAGGTAGTTAAGATGGTAGGTAGATCTCTCTCTCCTCTTTTTTTGTTGCTTTCTCTCTTTCGCTCCCTCCTATTTTTCTTTCTTTCTCTCTCTTCTCTCTCGCTCCCCTTTTTTCTTTCACTCTCTCTCCTTTTTCTTTCTTTCTCTCTCTTGCTCCTCTTTTTCTCCCACCCTCTCTCTCTCCATTGACTGCGCTCTCCATTCTCCTTTCCGGAGAGGTGTATTTTTATTATCTTTTGTATTTAATTTTTTGTACATTGTTTTTCTGTTTAATTCAAATAATTCATCACCAGTGTAACTTTAAAGGGGGGGGGGTGGGGAGATTGTGCATATTGTCCATTATTATGCATAAACATAATTTGTACCTAAAAACTGCCTAAGTCTTTCCTCCGTGGGGTAAATAAATGTTTGTCCAGCCACAGACCTGTTTGCTACATGTATCTGTTCATCCATCCACCCCGGCCATACATTCATCCACCCATCTGTCTATCCATCATGATCAGTTTTGCACCGTTTTTCCCCCCATTCCATATTATTCTGTGGAATGGTGGAACATTGATGGGCACCCACCATTCCTTATTCTCCACCCCCCCCCCAGCCCCATCCTGTCGTGCGCCTTGACCTTCCCTCTCCCCCCCCCCCCCACCACCCCCATTTGGCAGCCCCTCCCCGCCGTGCCGTCACTAGTAATTGAGTTAGCCGTATTTAATATTCTGGCCAAGAGTAAACACACGCCCTGTTGGCTGAGACCTTCGTGTGTCAATTACATCAGAACATTAAGAGTCACATGAAAAAATCAGCGAAGCCTGAGGTATAATTATCTGGTGTAGTTACTTCCGTTTTTGTTTTTGCTCTTCGCATCCACTCCCGAGCTTGTGCTGTACTGAAGGGGGGAGGGGGAGGAGGAGGAGGAGAGCCAGGGCTATTTTCAGCCTTGTGTAGCTTTTCCAGTCTTCACTCTAGTCTGGCGGTAGTTCTCTGAGGTCTGGTCGAGTACGTACCAATACTTTCATCGGATTCTGTCTTGTCTCAGACATCATGGCGGAAGCAATTTTAGAATTTGGGGGGGGGGGGGGGGGATGTATATATAAACCTTGGAGGGAGGGATGTGGTGATGTTACGCAGACGCTGCCTGTGAAATCCCAAGAATCTCGTATTTTAAAAGATGCCAAGATGAGGTTAAAAATCCGAAGATTTTTTTCCAATCTCCCCCAGAAAAACTACATTTAGAATTTACTATTTCGTAAATAAATACATGCACATTGAATTTAACCCTTTGACAAATTAATGACCCTGTGAAATTTTCTCAACCACACTTTATTCCCAGATCCACTTATTTCAGTTATTTTGAATGGTAAATATCAGTCGACATCAAGCTATTGATGTATATTCAAAAGCTAGCAATGGAGAAATTAAGCCTATAACTGGTGGGGAGGTAAAGAGTTAACAGCAGCAGTGTTGTTTCAGTATTGAAGGGGTTAAACTAAGCAATGCCGGTGATGAGCAGGCGTGCGTCTGTGCTACTGACCAAGCAAGAACTCGCGGTTAAGTAAACATATTCTGTTTAGATTCTATACATTTCCTATTTAAATCTTTTATATGTTCGATTTCCCCTTGTTTGTCTGTTGTGGTTTTTTCTCTCTCTCTTTTTTTTTTTCCCCGTGATGAAGGCGCTTGTCGAAATATCGGCCATTTTCTGTCTTCTCTTTTAGTTTGCATTGTATCGTTTGGGTATTAGTTCTTACTCGAGGCTTTGCTACGTACAACTTTTTCTGTTTGCCCAGTTGTGACAATGCCAGTGATGAGCTCCCACGTCACGGAAAAGGATCCTCTCACACAGGCAGTCTCAAACTACCCCTTATATTATTATCCCACGTGCCTTTATTCACCTTTTAAATTGTAGATGGTATTGTGAGTGGAAAGGGCAATTTTGTGAATTTAAAAAAAAAAATTATTTAAGAAATGATAGCAAGAACACAAAAGCCAGAAAAATCTTGAGACCTTTAAAATATTGCCAAGATCCCAAGGCAACCCCCAGATCCCAAGATCTTGGGGATAATTCCAAGGACCAGCAAAGCTGATTATGTCTTTCACAAAATACTTTTCAGGCGCCTTGTATTTTTGATTCACTAATGATAAGTGATTTTCATGACAAAACTTAATTTTTAAAGCGTTTCCGGATGATGTTGGCTTGTTTGCTCGAACCAACATATGGTAGTAAGATTAAATGGGAACGGTTGGTTTTTTTTTGTTGTTGTTGTTTCAGCCCTGAAAGTCGGTAGATTTTTCAGTTGGCTTATCTAATTCAAACTACATCTGCTAACTTTCAAATTATTTCTCTCTCTCCCCCTCCCACTCTCTCTCTCTCTCCTCTCTCTCTCTCTCTCTCTCTCTCTCTCTCTCTCTTCTCTTTCTCTCTTCTTTCTCTCCTCTCTTTCTCTCTCTTCTCTTTCTCTCTTTCTCCCTCCTCTTTCTTTCTCTCTCTCTCTCTCTCTCTCTCTGTGTGTTCCTTTCCAACTTTCTAAACTACTATAATACTCAGGATTATCTGTGACGTTATCAATGCGGAATAAGAAAGGGGAAAGGGGGGGGGGGTGAAGATAGAGACACTTTCCTTATCTCCCTCCCCCCTTTTTTAAAAAAAATATTGTTTCCTATCTCTCCCATCTCCAATGCCGCGTTCTTCACAACCACCTTTCTATCTTCACCCAATCCGCTACTCCAGCAAAAATGCGCTTGAAATACCAAAAAAAAAACCACAACATCATGTCCATGTCGGGGAAACATGGGGGGCCCGCAGACCATAATAACACTAGTCGAGTTGTTATCTTTTCAGTGCATTCTTCCCGGGCATATCAGACAAATCTGGGTTAACCTAGAAATATGGTGACACAATCATGGGTGTTGTGCATTGATATTGTGCTGATAGGATGAACTTCATGGCTTTGTGGCGGGCCGTGCAGTCTCTCCTGGAGGGAAGTCCGGGCGGTTACTGGTGTGTTGTCTTCAGCCAGCTGATTTGACAGATCAAGGTTGTTTTTGTGTTTCATTGCTTTTTTTTTTTTTTTTTCAGAAAGGGAATAATGAGGTGAATCGTGGTTATGTGGAAAGAGAATAGATAGATAGACGGATAGATAGATACATAGACAGACAGACGGAGGGGTGGATTGATGGACAGACAGACAAACGGAGGGATGGATTGATAGGCAAACAGGCACGCGGGCAGGCAGACATGCAGATAGATAGAGAGATAGATAGATAGATAGATAGATAGATAGATAGATATAGATATAGATAGATAGATATAGATAGATAGATAGATAGATAGATAGATAGATAGATAGATAGATAGATATAGATAGATAGATAGATAGATAGATAGATAGATAGATAGATAGATAGATAGATAGATAGATAGATAGATAGATAAAAGGTAGGTAGTTAAGATGGTAGGTAGATAGGAAGAGAGAGAGAAAGGAAATGTTTTCGATATTTTTCTCCTCAGTTTGACATGTCATATCTAGAATATGTATATTACTTATTGGCATGTTTCTTAATAATTATGATAACCAGTGGAAGCCAGTTTACTTTTGTTACAGACTGCCCGAACTGCTCATTTTTGTAACTTACCAGACATTTTGCTTAAAAAGTGCTTCTTTCCTTCATTTTTTGTTTTGTTTTGTTGTTTTTTAAATCTTCTTTACTTGATAACTGAGCGTGGGGTAAGATTAACCCCGATACACAATTCCCGAGACAGTTCAATTCGCCAAATTCCGTCCGTCGACTTGCGCGCGTATCATCCGTGTCAACAATGCAACAGTTCGCACTACACCTCCTTCCTAATTGAACGAAAAAGACTAATACCACATAGCTCTGTCAGTAGTACTCACCGAGTTTATACGCGTGCAAGTTGTGGACATAATCTATAGTGAAAGGAGGAATGGTGCGTCTCGGTGTTTGTGTCTCGGATTAACCGATCAGCAGCAGCATGATAATGTCAAAGCTGTCGCGAATGCTAATCTTGAAACCGATTATTACGCTGTCAATTGTTCCCCGGCGAAAAAAATTAGCACGTGCACTTCAACACTGATCAAACTGACGTCCAGCTGAACTCATTCACCTGTCCATTGACGTCAATCATTATCGGCATATCGACACTCTAGTTGAAATTATCAAATATCGAAGGTTATCGACCAGAATGAATTGTGTCCAGTTTTATTCTTTGCTTTTAAATGCCTGTAGATATCCAAGACATAAGGTGTGTGAGTTTATTTCATAACCCAATAAAACTGTTCGTGTGAATGTGTTGAAATTATTGCAGTTATTTGAGTTTTCATTAAGGTTACAAATTTCAAATTCGTTTTTCTCAATTTGACTATTTTGGACATAAAACATTCTGGTTGCCAACCCCCGATATACCCAACGGTTAATATTACCTTCCATTTTTAAATTATTTTTTTACGGAGGTCATATGAAGACACAAAGTTTAGAGTTAATTAAGAGTATTCTGTAGATCATCTGAATTCGGATCATCATTCAACGTTAAATAATCAAGAGTTTCTGCTGATGATATGGGGTTGTCATACAAAAACGTCATGTTGCAGTAGAAAACAAGCTAATTTTCAGTATCATTGTGGGTGGTTAAGTGGCGACATTTTTCCCCTTAACCAGAAATTGAGTAGTGTATCTTTTTGAGCGGCGCGGCTTGCTCACCGTCGAACTCTTCGCCACCGCCTTGCGCTTATTGAAACATACCGGTAGGGGTGAACCAGACCAGGGCTGGTGTAGGCGCCAGGCTGGTAGCTCCCCGTCCATCAATTTTGCTTCACACCAACACAGTAGGCATCCCAGCGGCGTGGGCAGTGCTTATTGTGTTGATGGGAAGCCAAATTAATGGGCATCGAGCTACCAGTCTGGCGCCTACACCAGCCTTAAGTCTATTTCATCCCCTAGAAAGCCTTTCTGCGACGAAAAGAGGTTTTATATTACCGTCTCTGAAGATAATGTAGTTCACTTCTAATTTGTGCACCATTATTTGACACGCAGCTCCGTGAAAACCCACACATCTCCGCCATCAGTTTCGCTCTTGGCTCTTGGTCTATCAGGCTTGCCTTGTCCTGAGAAACTGGACATGGCATTGTGTTCATGACTTGTGCGTCTTTGAATCGAAGATACAATTATTTAGATGGCGTCTGTGGTTTACTATAAATGGTCTCATGGTCTTTTATCATGACAGTCAATAGATCATACACTACTACAGTATATCAAATATCACTGCCTTCCTAGCTCTCATCATCAAAGTGCTGATATTTATATGACAGAACCAAGTAGACTTTTCTTGCTGTTTTAGCGGTGACTCAGCATTAACAGTACGAACTTATATTATATTGTACACTGCCCAATTTGAAACGTCATTCTTGTAGCCGAAGAAATTATTTGCTTCGTTTAAGTTCTAATTTATATATATGCAAGCTGTCCCAAAAGTCTGAAGGGCAAAAATGTCTTTAAGTTTCCATGCGGTAAATGCTCCCATTGACGGCCTTGGACTTCATCACATTCTGAGAATGAATTCAATGTGATCTTCTCTTGGTAGTTTTGAAGCACTCTTGGATCTGAAATAAGAAGAAAAATTAGTTTTCACATGAGGAATAATACTTATGGCTTCAGACTTTTGGGATACCCTGCATATTTGTGGCTTTGTATGCAGCAGTAGATTGAAAACCACTTTATTTCGTGATGGCATGAGACCAAGTGTTGTTGTTGTTTGACACCGCCATCTCTTTCACGCGGGCATTTGGAGGGTGGTGTGGGACCCTTTGCGGGAACATGGCCGTTGTAGCCATTTTGTCATCGAAAAGGATATTGAGGCCAATGACGGTGCCTAACACTAACCATTTGATTTCCTCAAAACAAAACAAAAAAGAAACCTCTGTGCAAGTAAAATTCAATTTGGCCAAGTGGCCAGATTAATCACATTAGTCTTGCCCATTCACATGAAGATGAGCAGAGGGAGCGCTTGTTTTTCATTCATTGCATATTTTTGTATTCGTAAACCTAACATTGGGATAGATGTTGATGTTATCAGTGACTGTATAAATTTTGCCCGACCTTGGCAGTTATTAATTAATTATGTTGTTTGCCCTGTCTCCACTGTTTCTTATACACCGTCTGGTCCCCTGGCATGTTTATGTCAACTACCATTAATTAAGTCTGGCGGTGGTTTCATGTGTGTGGAACATTGTTGTCATTTTGGGTGTGTGCGTGTTTTGTGTAATCTTTCTTTCTCTCTCTCTCTCTCTCTTTCTCTTTCTCTTTCTCATCTTCTCTCTCTCTTTCTCTTTCTCATCCTCTCTCTCTCTCTCTCTCTCTCTCTCTCTCTCCCTCTCTCTCTCTCTCTCTGCCTCTCTCTCTCTCTCGTTTTCGGGCTGTCTGCCTTTCCTTCTTGTTTTCTTTCACTCACTCTTTCGCTCTCTATTTCTCTTCTCATCTTTCTCCATCTCTCTCTCTCTCTCTCTTTGTTTGTCTGCCTCCCTTTCTCTTTCTGTCTTTGTCGCTCATTCTCCCTCTCTCTTTGTCGGTCTGTCTGCCTTTCTTTTTTGTTTTCTTTCATTCTCTCTCTCTCCCGCTTTCTCATCTCTCTCTCCCTCTCTCTCTCTTTCTCTCTCGCTGCTCTCCCTCTCTCTCTCTCTCTCTCTCTGTCTCTCTCTCTCTCTCTCTCTCTCTTTCTCTCTCCCGTCTCGCCAGCCTTCACGCCTCTCTCTCTCTCTTTCGTTCCCTCCTCCTCCTCCCCCACTCCCAGGGCACCACTTTTAATTTGAACAACAGAACTGAACATAGATGTAGGGCAAGTCAGTAACTCAGCACGTCTAGCTACCGACAGCACAGACACAAAAAATCTGGAATCTCAAAATTTTAAGTAAGACGGATTATGGTGAGAAAGACAGAAAGAATACTGGACTGGATAGTTCAAGGATGAACATTTCTCCCCCAAAAGTTGTCATAGGGATTGTTTAGAGAAGTACGACAAGACCAAGAATGTGAGAGATATTTTATAGCAATATTATTATTACGTGGATTTGTTTTGATCTTGAGATTTCCTTTGTTATATTTGCTGCAAGTTGATGTTGTCATAACATTATGAATTGCGCTGCTCATCATTTTACGGCCATTTTTTGTGGTTGTGTCTTAATGTTGAGAGGGTGCGGGGAAGGGGGGATGGTGGTTATTGTGGCTTGTTTTATGACCGGTGATTTTTTCATCAGTTAATTAACTCAGGGGTGAGTAGATTAGTGAACTCTAATGCTATTGCTATTAAGCTTTCTCCCTGTCACTGTCTCTCTATGTATCTAGCTAGCTAGCTGTCTGTCTGTTTGTCTGTCTTTCTATCTATCTATCTGTCTATTCCTTCCCATGTATGTCTTTCTTTCTCTCTCTCTTACTGCGTATGTGTCTATCACTTTTTCTCTCTCCTAAGTCCTCCTCTGTGTGTCTGGCTGTCTGTATCTTTTGTCTCTTTCTCTCTGTTTTTGTCTGTCTCTCTTTTCTTCCCCTTTCTCTCTTTCTCTCACTCTCTCCCTTTCGACCCCACCGTTTTCTGTGGGTTTTTTTTCTCCTCTTATCCTTGTATTTGTGAGGTCCTAATGACACCATTGCTATGGGGTATTTTTAGTGCCTTGATGCTTGAACATCTACAAAATGGCAGTTTATTTCTGATTAGATGAGAAGAAAACAACAGCGCCGAATGTTCTGCATGGCCCATTTATGTAATTTCATTATGGATTCCATGGAGATTGAATGTATTTTATTGCCAGTGCATTTATTTCTTTATTCAGCGCTGCGTCGACACATGCGGGTAAAGGCTGTTGGCAATCAAAATATGGTGTAATTTTTGTTAATGTTCAGTGACAGTGCGTGTTTGTTGTTACAGCGGTCTACCTTAGCGTGAGGTTCCACCGAAGTCGGCACATCTCAGCCCGGCTCGGCTCAGCTCGGCCAAGACTGTCACGCCATGCCTGTCACGCCATCCCTTGTTGTTTCTTTCCACTAGGCCCTGCATTTTACGATCTTCGTTCTTGTTCATCTCCAGTTTCTGAAAAGCGGGAGATTTTTTAGTACCCAGGAGAGGTATGAGAAGTGCACACTTTGACACATGTTCAAAAGGCCTTGTGGCACTTATCAAGCGGTTTCACAGTTCCGATTTATTCCAACTCCTTATCATAATATTCCAGCCGCAAACGTTTAATGTCGAATTTCTCAGTAGTGGAAAAAGTGGAGTTGGAACGAACAAAAACTAAGGTCGCGATTTCCTGCTATTGGCAGGAGCAGTGTGTAAGTTTATAGCCAAAGTTTCCGATATCAACACAGAGATGGGAATCTTCCGGAAATTTCCAGATTTCGGGATTTTAAAGATGTGTATCCTCTTGAGTGGAAAAATGTATGGGTTTTGTAATGGATATTGTCACGAGCAGAGTTAGGGTCTTGGGGATGTTACGACTGCACGAGAGGCAGCTAACTCACACTCGGACACAACCACACAAGAAAAGTATTAAATAACTAGAGCGTATACATGTCAGGCCGGTCAGGACATAGTTTACATCAATATTAATAACAAAACAAAAGACAATAGGGGTATATATCCAAACCAAAGAAACTCTAATTAACAACTTAACCAATGATATTCATGTAACTATGGAGGTACTGCAATCAATAAGCAAATAGGTATATTATACGAAACTAGATATCAATTTAAAGTGACAGTTGAGTCGCCACTGGCCAGTCGCCAGGCAAACTCTCCATAAATCATATGGGCTTAAATGTTAGGAGAGCCCAGTACGTTCAAAGCCTACAGAAGCACTCTTCGGCTTGTAGGTAATTTAAGCAGTTGCCAAAAGACTATATGTTATGCACAATCACTATTCAATTCATCAACAATGTGCTATATTATTCCACTCATACTATGGCAATAGATCTATGATACAGGACACTCGTGGTCGAGTGCCAGCTGGGGTTTCCTTAGTCTTCCTATGAGGCTGTAGTTCTCTCTCTATCTCCGATCTCTATTATGCTTGAATAAATAAGATATATTACCATTGCTCACGCCTACTGGTAGGCGCGAACATCAATATAGCACAGCGTGGGCTTTCAAAGGTCAGCCCACTCAGACCTTTCTTTCTAGAGCTCAGTCAGTCCGTTAGCAAGGACTTCTTGTCTTCAAAGTACACAGTTCAGGTACTGGTCAACCGGAGATACTTCACGACACGATGCTTCTGCTCGTCTGTATTCACCAAATCTGAACGTTACACGATGTTTTATACTATCTAACTACCCAGCGTGCTAGTCCGCTGGCCCAATTAGTTCAGCTATCTCATAGGTCGAAACCTCCCACCATTTTAATTGTAGTAATACGTCTGCACTATTCTACCAGCCAGTTAACGTGCAAAAACTTGTCTAGTCATACTTAACAATGTCAACTATGCCCACCTTGTTTCACCCCTACTCCATTACTTATTAATCACGAACATTAAAACCCACAAGCGTGAATCTAACAGTTTAACTTTACATTTATTTACTCACCAACTATAATTTGGCGAGGACCGTTCAAGGCCACCAGCCAATTTCTCATGGCCCTGGTAAAACAACAACAACTCACTCTCTGCGTGAGTTTTAACAATATCCGAATCATGGCAGATATGTCTTGCGGTTTTACGTCAAACGTTCAAGAAATTTGTTTCTGTCAGTAGTTCCATTCCCTGAAAACAACAGAATGATGTCTTAATAGCTCTTAGACTGGAAGAAAAGCCGGGCTGGACTGGGCTGACTTCAGTGGATTCGTAAGCTTATGATTTTTCTTGTCACATAGCGGAAATAGGCAGAATGACTCCAATGAATTTGTGCGGAGGTTTTAATGTTAAAGCGTTGTCGTAAGGTAAGCCGTGCATGAGGCTTTGTCAAAAGACAACTTCCAACGAAAACTTAATAGATGGCTTTTCAATTTGTAAGTCTTAAGGGTTGAGGTTGGGTATTGGTACAGAAATGGACAAGCTGAATTTATAGGGATGGTTAATTGCTTGAAAACTTCCCTGGACGCTTGCTGACCAATCCATTCAAATTTATTTGCTATAGTTTTGAAACAAAAAAATCGTCCGTTTAACCACTCTCCTCGCGGGTGGTTGGTGGGCGTTTGTGGTAGGGGCTCCATTTGTCTGATCATTCTGCTATTGTCTGTCTATCGTCTTGCTTCTCCCTAGCACACTTTGACCGTTGTCATGTCGACGTGCATTCTCCAAACTCATACGCAAACCATCCACTCTCCCATTTCCCTTCTCCTTCAAGGAAGCTTTAAAGCATCTATCTATCTATCTATCTATCTATCTATCTATCTATCTATCTATCTATCTATCTATCTATCTATCTATCTATCTATCTATCTATCTATCTATCCATCTATTCATCTATCCATCTATCTATCTATCTATCTATCTATCTATCTATCTGTCTATCTATCTATCTATCTATCTATTTATCTATCTATCTCTCTCTCTCTATCTATCTGTCTATCTATCTATCTATCTATCTATCTATCTGTCTATCTATCTCTCTCTCTCTCTCCCTCTATCTATCTATCTATCTATCTATCTATCTATCTATCTATCTATCTATCTATCTATCTATCTATCTATCTATCTCTCTCTCTCTCTCTCTCTCTTTATCTATCTATCTATCTATCTATCTCTCTCTCTGTCTATCTGTCTGTCTGTTTATCTACCTGTCCGTCCGTCCGTCCGTCTGTCTGTCCGTCCGTCCGTCCGTCTGTCTGTCCGTCCGTCCGTCCGTCCCTCCGCCCACCCATCCACCCATCGACCAGTCTCCATATAATATTTTACCATGGGCTATGATATTTAGACCTGACAGATCAGATTTCACCAGCACTTAACGGACATGTTTTCCGGTCCAGCCCCCAACTTGACTGCTGTCTTTTCACCCGTCCCAGTTTCTTGGAGATCAATATCGCCGCCTATAACTATATTGAATCGTACCATGTTCAGCCGACGGAGGGATAATTAATCAACTTTTTGTTAGACATCAATTTGTTACTGTGCTGGCGATGTGGACGAATACGAAACTTTCGATGGTGCCCTACGTATTTGTTCTCGCTCTGTCTGTCTGCCTGTCTGTCTATATCTTCCTACCTACCCGCCAAATTCATCTATCTATCTATCTATCTATCTATCTATCTATCTATCTATCTATCTATCTATCTATCTATCTATCTATCTATATATTTGTTTGTCTGTCTGTCTGTCTGTCTGTCTGTCTGTCTGTCTGCGTTTCTGTCCGTCTGTCAGTCTGCCTGTCCATCTACATCTTCATAAACCATATTATGGTGAAGCTATTTCCAGAAAAAAAATTGATATTCACCGCCATGCAGAAAGTAATTTATCACAACATGAGAGACATTGAGTTTCCAGCTTAAAAAGTCGATGTTTAGCAACTGGAGACGGATATACCGGACAAGATGGATCGCTGTTTCAATCCAGAGCTGGAAAATTGCCGTGATATTTTTTTTAATTAATGTGTTTGTGTGGCAATATTGTTTGCCTAAATGTAGCTAAAACAAAAAAGTTGTATGTAGCAAAGCCTCCCGTAAGAAATAATACCAAAACGATGCAATAAAACGGAAGGGAAAAGGGGAGACAAATCAAGCTTTCGGTGTTTAAACCTTCATGAGGAGAAAAAAAATTCATGCACGTATTATGTATCCATAACAAGTTGGAAAATGGAGCCAGCGAAACAATTTAGGACTGAGGTTTAAACACCGAAAGCACGATGTGTCTGTCTTCCCTTTTCCTTTGTATCTTATTGTATGGTTTTGGTATTATTTCTTACGCGAGGCTTTGCTACCTGCAACTTTTTTTCTTTTTGCTATATTTTGACTTTGCTTCAAGTCTTCGTGCAACACCCCCCACAGATTTTACTGTGGTGTTTATGGTATTGCGTCAGTATTGTCTGCCGGCATGTTTTGTTTTGCGTGGTCCATTATTGGTTTTAACCAGACACCATTAGTGTCGTGACAGAACAGATTATCGTCATACTCCCTCGCTGTGATAACGGGTTTTAAGATCAGTTTGCATGTGCCTGGTAATCAGGTTACATTACTAATAACCACAGCCTTGACCTGTCATTTGCTGCGAACACATTTCAGTTGTCAGCCAGGCATCCGAAGCTTTGGGAGGTTTTAGTCCTGGAGAAGCCATATGGGCGGAAATCGAGGGGTATTTGCCATATTGTTATATGCGACACATTTGCCAGTTTTGAGTTTTTTTCATTAATGTGGCTCTCTCACGCCTAATTTCATTATGTATAAGTTTCATTCCCAATCAATTTAAAACTTTTGGAGATATGTGTTTGTGACCTAATGTTTTACGCATTCAAGTTAGCCCTTTTTGCCGACCAAACTTCAGTCTGTATTTAATTTTCTCGAAAAGGCAAAAATAACCGTACAACAACATGACATAATACTCGAAAATTAACAAGAGGGGGCAGTTTTTCATTCTGGACGTCCGGCTATAAACCAATACGTTTCGTGTTACATGTTCCTAGCAGCGTGATAAAGCTCCTTTTGTTTTTGATTGTTGTTTTAGCCCTAGGGGCCGTCCATAAAGTATGACTGTATGCTCGATTTTGGCGATTTTTGACACCCCTACGCCTTTGCACCTTTGTACGTTTTCATATGCTTGGCCTCAAAGCCACCCCCACCCCCACCTCCCTTTTTTTCCCTTTGCACGAGGGCACAGACATCAGAATGTTGATGATTAGACCTTGATCCTTGATGTTTAGGGCATTTTGCATGAACTATTTAACTGTTTCATGACATACATTTTGATAATTATAATCTAGCAACTTAATTTGCTGGTGAAAAAAAAAAAAAGGTAAATAAAACCAAGCTTTTAAAAATCTGTTACAGTAATTGAAAATTGGGGACACGGTTCCCAGATCCCAGCTCTCCCGATGTACACTTTCCGGACGCAAGGCCCCCCCCCCCCCCACACACACACACCAACTGGGAGCCCATATATTTTATGGACGACCCCCCTTTCAGAGCTATGTGCCATTGTTCTCTTAATCAGGCATGGTCAGTTCAGTTTGCCAAAGTGGTGGAGAAGTCGTGGGAGGGAGGGTTAGCTTTGCCAGGGCCATCAGCAGGAACTAATGCTGGTCACACTGAAATATGAAACTATTCGTTTTCATGGGTCCAGTATAATACTTTGATAGATGGCCTGCTCTGTTTTGATACAGATATGGCGTATTTATTTCATAATTAGCGTTGGCCGAAAGCTGCATCGGGATAATTACTGCGTACTGTGTTTGTCTTGCGCAAAGATCCGTTTTGTTTTGTATCCCTTTTCTTTCTTTCTCTTTCTTTTGCATAAAACATTGACTGCTTCATTAGAAACATGGCCTGTATTTGATTTTTTTTATTACCCTACTATACTTCTTATTTTGTTTTAAAAATCTATTATAAAAAGAACTAAACTTTTTCTTTATTTCCCGTAACCGGCAAAAAAAAATGTTCTTGCACACACACACACTCAAGTCATTCTCTCACACACACTAACGCACACACACACAGTCACTCTCTCTCACACACACACATGCTCACTTTTCCCCCTTATGTACGCTTTCCAGACTCTCAGGGCCTGCCGCGAATGGCCGATTTTGATGGGCCTTCTATTTGCATAGTGGCATCACGACACTCAGTGAGATCCCACGAGCTGGCTGGTGCGCGAGGCCTCCGTGAAGCTCAGTGTCGTGACGTCATTAACCAACCAGTTGGCCAATCCAGATCGGGACACATGACTGTAGTGTGCGCCGGGCTGAACGTACGCACTTTCAGGAGGTCCCCTTCAAATAACGTTGCGGTTTCTGTCCACTTTCACTGCCACGCGCCGTTGAAATGTATCTGGCTATGTTATTGGATTTGATTGCTTGTTCTGTTATAGTGGTATGACAAAAGCCAAGTCAGGTTCGCAAAGTAAAACAAAACAAAAACCAAAAAAAAAAAAAAAGGTGAAGAGAAAGAAAGTTGGCAGTGAGAGAACGAACGGAACGGTTGTATGTTATATTGGGAAAACATTTTTTTTTGTTGATTTGATGGCCATCGATCTGCTCCCAGTGGAGGGTGTAGCAGGTCATAGGTCTCAAAGTTAGCCCAGGCTATCAAACTGCTATAATAATTTGAAAGCAAGCTAGCGTGACAAGAGAGTGTGTGCCCGCTCCGAATGAACTCCCGTGCGGTGATGTGTGTGCTCATTGTTAAAGAGAGTTTAACCCCTCAAGGCCCAAATGTTCTAGATCTGGGACACAGAATTAATGTGTTTATAAATAACATTTTATTAAATATTTATACATAGGCATTGATTGTTTTGTATCAGTTTTGACATTTTCAGAGGCTTTGGATAAGGCATACACCTGTGGATAATTTGGTATATATCTGGACACTATCAATAATTAAGACTTGATCTTCTCGCGGGTGGTTGGTGGACATTTCTAGTAGGGGGGTCTCCTTTTGTTCTATCATTCAGCAGTTTCCTATCTTAGTGTCTTGCTTCTTCCTTGCACAGTAAGGCCGTTGTCGGGCGGACATACTGTCTCCAAACTCAAACTCAAACTCCTGGCCTTTTTGAGAAGTAATTCTTAAGGCCTTTTCACACTGGTAGGTTTTGGGAATAGAAAAAAGGAATGGGGGACCGTGTGGGAAGAACTCTCCTGGCTTTTCGTCTTTTGCTTTCCGATTTCCCCCTTCGAAACATGACCAAAACAAACAATGCGCATCGTTTCTCATTCAGAACACGGACCAGTGTAAACAAACGGCGTTTCGAAGAGGGGAAATCGGAAACAAAAGTCGGAAAGCCAGGAGAGTTCTTCCCACACGGTCCCCCATTCCTTTGTTCTATTCCTAAAACCTACCAGTGTAGACAGACCTTTAGAGGCTGGAGCGGGTGGTTGGTGAGCGCTTCTGTAGGGTCTCGGCCTATGCTATGATTCTGTGTCCATTCTGTCTGTCGTCTTGCTTCTTCCTAGCACAGTGCTGACCATTACCGTCTCGGCGTGCTTTCTCCTAACCGAAACCAGAGGCCCGAAGTACCAACAGTCCATGAGATGAAAACAATCAGGTTCGAGATGCTAAACATAACCTGAACTATTTTTATATGAAAACATGATTTGAGGAGGGGGGGGGGGGGGCAAAAGTCAAACCCTTCGAAAAACAGAGCTTTGCTTCTTCTAGGTGGAAAGTAAATTTTGACAGTCCTGTTTTTGTTTGTTTGTTTGTTTGTTTTTAACAATCTTTTGTCCAGTTCCATGTTTGAAACTCATTACCTAATCCCAAAGTTCTGTTTTGTTTCAGAACACATTTATCAATAAGTACTTTTTCGTGATAAATATGCATACATTTGCATTCATTTGACTATTAAATTATATATATCTGGCTGCTGAAGGGTTGACTGTCCGATGTGGAACCCGTGACAAACATTGCCTCATTTCACATGCGGCAATTGACGAGAGGAAAGTGAGCGCACGCATGTGATGACCATAATATACTGTCGCGGGAATGACGGGTCTTCGCACATTTAACCGTTTGCGTGATGATATCGTTGTTTTTGTGGTTTGTTTTGTCGGAAGTGTTGAGAGATAGAGTAGGGAGGGAGATGTCGGTGGTGATACGAGGAGAGAATTTATGGGAGTTTTTAGCTCTGTTGTTATTATATTTATCGTATCTTTTTCAAAATATTTCGGTCTGGGATAGCCCCTTGGTGCACTGAGGTAATTCTGTTTCGCCTTGGTCTTGCGGACTCTGGAGTCAGACAAGACCTGTCGCACTGGTGAGACTCAAATACTCGCTGGCAAAGGAAATTCCGGTCTGATGCGAAACAGACGCAAAACAGTCTTGCGGACTCTGGAGTCAGACAAGACCTGTCGCACTGGTGAGACTCAAATACTCGCTGGCAAAGGAAATTCCGGTCTGATGCGAAACAGACGCAAAACAGTCTTGCGGACTCTGGAGTCAGACAAGACCTGTCGCACTGGTGAGACTCAAATACTCGCTGGCAAAGGAAATTCCGGTCTGATGCGAAACAGACGCAAAACAGTCTTGCGGACTCTGGAGTCAGACAAGACCTGTCGCACTGGTGAGACTCAAATACTCGCTGGCAAAGGAAATTCCGGTCTGATGCGAAACAGACGCAAAACAGTCTTGCGGACTCTGGAGTCAGACAAGACCTGTCGCACTGGTGAGACTCAAATACTCGCTGGCAAAGGAAATTCCGGTCTGATGCGAAACAGACGCAAAACAGTCTTGCGGACTCTGGAGTCAGACAAGACCTGTCGCACTGGTGAGACTCAAATACTCGCTGGCAAAGGGAATTCCGGTCTGATGCGAAACAGACGCAAAACAGTCTTGCGGACTCTGGAGTCAGACAAGACCTGTCGCACTGGTGAGACTCAAATACTCGCTGGCAAAGGAAATTCCGGTCTGATGCGAAACAGACGCAAAACAGTCTTGATTCGGTGCCTTCGGGGAGAGGGGGGGGGGCGGAGGATGCAGTGGAGACGCAAAAAAAATGAAGTGAGAAGATGGATTTACGTGTTTATCTGTGTGTGTTTTTTTCGTTTACTTGTTTTGCTTTTATGCCACGAGGAACTAAACTGACAAAATATTAAAACCAAAAAAATACAGAAAATCTGAGGTGCAAGACAAGTAACAGGATAGAAAAATTAAACAAATAAAAAAATAATCAAACATGTAAAAAAGAAGAAATTTAATATACCAGAAGCTTAATCTGTTTGTTTCTTTTTCCTTTGCGTTTGATTGCATGATTTTTGTATTGTTTCATACTCGAGGCTTTGCTTCATACAGCCTTTTCTTTCAACCGTAGTTTGACACGAAGAACTAGTAACGGTATATTTTTTTTCTTTTCATGTTACCGGATTGTGTGTATTCGTTGGTCGATTCAGTGTTTCTCTTTTTTTTTTTTCTTCCCTCATACCCCCAATATTTATCTCATTTACTCTGTTGCTCCTTGTACCAGTCTTTCCTGTCTCCAACGGCCATGTACTCTCTGTTCATTCTCTCTATTCTCAAGCATTTGTTGAGACTTCAGTTTTCAGCGGATTTTGGTATAAAATC
Source organism: Onchidella celtica (assembly GCA_963931925.1). Taxonomy (NCBI): domain Eukaryota; kingdom Metazoa; phylum Mollusca; class Gastropoda; order Systellommatophora; family Onchidiidae; genus Onchidella; species Onchidella celtica. The sequence goes on along the minus strand of OZ007572.1, from coordinate 25,347,771 downwards.
TGGAAATAACTCTCGGAGGAGATTGATCTTTGTTGTTTTTTTTCTTGTTTTCTTTTCTCCTTATTTGCCTTCAGGAACTAAGAACTCCTTGTTTGTTTGTTGTGTTTGATTTTTTAATGTTATGAAGTTGACTATTTTCGTTGATCGAGTCAGGGTTACTTGTCTGTCTTGGCTTGTACGTTAATATACTCTCTCTTCATTCTCTCTATGTTCATATATTTCGAGGGTCCTCGACCAGAATGTGTTTTGTCCAGTTCTATTCATTGCTCTTTACTGCCTGTAGATATCCAAGACACAAGACGTGTGACTTCATTTCATAACCCAACAGAACTATTCACGTGACCTTGTTAAAGTTATTTGCAATTATTTGAATTTTCATTGAAGTTACAAATTTCAAACTCGTTTTTCTCAAATTAACTATTTTGGACATAAAACATTCTGGTTGCCAACCGTCGATTTGTTGCCAAGTCTGTTTTCAGGGGAATTTGGAAATTGCACTCTGAATGTTTAGACTGAATAAGTTCTTAAGTAGCTTACGTGTATTGTGATTGTTTCTGGCAGGTGACGCAAGGTCCGGTCATCAGACGACAAGAGAAAGTCCCCACTCCATCCCACGAACAGTGCCAAGCGGAAATTTACAGTCAGTTAGTTACATTCTGTACATTGAGTTTTATTAATTTAAGTGGATATTTGTTTTGTTTTGTTGATATTCTTATTTGTCTATTTAACACAATTACGTGACACACTTACAAAACCCTTTAATGCTGAGACAAGTATTAATTTAGCCAACGCAACACTTCTGAATCATGCAACATTAATCTCTAATGGTCAGATGATTGCAGAAATATTAATAGTTATCACGAATATCATTTACTTTGTTGATAAATTAAGAATGTTCCGCTTATAGAAAATTGGGCACTGCTGACGTGTCTTCAGAAATGGAACGAGGGGCACTAGAGGGTTAAATAATACTACTTGGATACACGCTACTCTATCACAGTGACATTTTAATCAGACTGATACATCATTACTTTTAGAGTATAAGTTTCTAGACGATTTTCCTATTCAGAAAAAAACACTATTAACGTTCTAGTGGTCGAGGGTTTTACACTGATTACATTCATAATTATTAGTTTGCTGTTATTGTTTATGTGTTAGTTTGATATGCACGGCATGACATTGGTGACTTGACACCTGGGGTGACCCTTTTTGCACATGAAGCAAATACTGACTGACACAGCGATCCAGGAGCTGTTGACCATTTCACGTCATTGGTGACTTGACACCAGCAGTGACACAGTTTGCACATGAAGCAAATACTGACTGACACACCGATCCAGGAGCTGTTGACCATTTCATGGCTGGTGGTGCACTGAATGAAAGCAGGTGCAAAGCGGACTTGTTGGTTGTTGCCGTTTATTACTTAGTTTGAAATTGACTTGATTCAGTAGAATGACACACTGCTTGCACACGAAGCAAGTACCGGCGCACTGATATAGAAGGTGTTGGCCATTTCACCAAGGCCGATGGGGCAGTGAGTGAAAACAGGACTGGTGCAAAGCGGACTTGTTGGTTGTTTTATCGGTTAGTTTGAAATGCGCGACACTGATAACTTGGAACTATATGCTGTTTGCGCATGAAGCAAATACTGACGCACCGATCCAGGGGCTGTCGGCCATTTCACCAAGCCTGGTGGCACACTGAGGGCAAAAATGTGCGCAAAGCACTTTGTAGGTTGCTGTTGTTTATCGATTCGTTTGAAGTGCACGACATTGATAACTTGAGACAGTAGAGTGGCACTGTCTGCAAATGAAGCAAATACTGGCACACCGTTCCAGAAGCTCTTGTGTTGACCATTTCAAGTAGACTCGTGACGCACTGAGTCAGGTCGTGGTTTGCGTCTGTTTTGTCTCTGTGCACGAGGTCTTTCCCGCCAGCTTATTTAAAACTGTTTTGACGCACCTGTACGAGCAGAGAGTAGACTATGTATGTATAGAGAGGTTTCACTATTGGTCGATTTGCACTGCGAGACACGTTGTTAGCATGGAGCAGAAAGTAGGTCACTGCGGTGAACAGTACCCGTTTGTGCATTTCCAAGGGGCGTGAGAGCTTACAAACGGTTCTAAATAGTTTCAATCAGCCCAAAAATATGAACAAACCACAGTAACCAGATATGCACACTATCTTTGGTGAAGGCGGTCTCTTTCAATTCTTCAATTCCTTGTTTACCGCAGCCGACCTAGTTTCGCGAATTTGCGGAAGTGAGATCACTCTATAAATGCATACTCTCTGGTACTAGTGAGTCAGACTTGTTTCAGCCTCGTCAGTGGGCGAGGTCCCGTTTAATCCCATGGTACTCATTTCGCTTTAAAACCCCGAGACAAAAAAACAGACTTGATTCAGTGCACAGCCAGCCCGATTAGTTTTTCATTGTTTGTCGGTTATTTGAAATACACGACAATGATAACTTGACACTGTAGGGTAGCAAGCTGTTTGCCTATGAAACAAACAAGCCACACTGATCCAGAAGCTGTTGGTCGTTTCACTTGCGGCGCACCGACTGTCAAGTTTCGCGTCAGTTTTGACTCAGTGTCCGAGGTCTCTCTTTCCGCCTACTAGCTCAAGACAGTATTGTCGCTCCTGAACTAGTGAGTCAGACACTTATTTCAGTCTGGCCAGTGCACCAAGTCCTTTTTGATTCCATCGTTCACATCTCACACTAAACCGAGACAAAAACAGACTTGATTCTGTGTGCCACTGGCCTTGGAGTTACACTGTTTTTGCAACATGAAGCAAATACTGCACACTGATCCAGAAGCGGTGGACTTTCTTCACAAACATGGCACACAGATCCATTCACTTTAACAGCGCTTATCTGTTGTTTTTCTCTACATCTTACCCCTTGTAGTGAATTATTCATGACAGAAATAGAAATCAGTGGAAGAGTAATAGGGCAACCACATCCCAGACAAAATCTAAATGACTTCTGATATTTTTTTTTGCTCGTGGTACACGAAAACTTCCAATAGCGATGCTTATTTATGTACACAATGAAAACCAGGCTTAAAACATCTAAAAAGGCATTAGCTGATGTTTGCATGAAGAGCTTTCCCTTGCAAATTTTATAAGATGGTAAAGACCTAAATTTATGTGACAATCGAGTCCCAAGAGATTTTTTTCTTTTTTTCAAATCTTTATAAACTGTTTGCATATTTTGCATGATCATAGTTGTGAGACGCATAGTTACAGGGATGGGGATACGGAGGTCTGGATAGTTCTGATACTCTGGGAACAAACCCACAGTACGACAGATAATTCCATCTTTTTTTTTATTAGTAAGTAGAAACCGTCGTGTAATGTTTTATATGATCTCACTATAATGAGACCGGTTCTACAAAAACAGAACAAAGAGTCTAAGGATCCAATGAAAGAGGGCCGGCAGTCGTAGGGTGAGGCCCCCGCGAAAAAAAGGACTCATCGTAGGATCTTTGGAAGCATGCAGCATCATTTGTTTTAAGCCAAGCTTGGTACCATTCCTCAGTTTGATTTTTACTTGTGAACAAAATTAATGTAATGCCCGCACTCAGAGCCCAGAATACAATATGTTGGAAATATTATGTCCATCTGAATCGTTTAATGCTTACAGTCATCACACCCAGAGACTTCATGCACTCAGTTGTTTGATATTGCAATGCCTGGTTCATCTTGTGAAGCCCTTACAATTCTCTGTAAATATTTAAAGATGTATCGTAATATACTGGCAGAGCACGAATGGATGTCATGTGTGGCAAACACGGCATCGCCGCTCTACTGTGGTAATGCTCTAGTTCCTCCATACCAAAAAAGGAGACTCAAGGATTTTTTTGATTTTTTTATTTTGTATTTGTTTCGCTGGAATTTGGTGCATTAAGGTGATCGTTTTCAATGTGCTTGTTTCAGTTCCTTCTCAGTTATTAGTGCATTGCGAGATTGAGCTAGTTGATTGTGTTTTGAAGGCTTGTAAGTTGTCCAGTGAGAAAGCAAGCCACAGATAAAGGGAGCTGTGCAACTAGGTATCATTTTCAGTTCTGGTTTGATGAAACGTGTGTTGTGAATAATGAATAACCATCACAGTGGCGATCTGAAAACCCTGATCACAATGTGCAAGAAGTCGTTATACATTTTTAATGTGTTGTTATACATTTTTGGCTTTTCCATTGTGTATTTATTTCAGTTTTACAGTCTGTCCTTTCATGCCGTGCCCCTGATGGATTTGAAATGTTATGTTTGCAGATTGTCTATGACGTGAAAAAAAAAATTCAATTTTGTTTAGTGTGTCAATCACAAGACATACCGTGTTTTTTCTCTGAGATTTTCACCACGTTGAACACCAAAAGATAGGCTTAAGTAAAATGTCACATTATGAACTCTGTGGCAATGATAACCTTACATGTGTGCTGAAAAACTTGTACATGAGCATAATTATGCTATTGTCTCTATGCATTTCAATTTAATCGTGTTTATGGTGGTTGCATACAGCTGTTTGTTAAAAGAAAACAAAAAAGTAGACAAAAGAATTGAAACCCGTGGGAGAGCAGGACCACAGACTTTCAGGAGAACAGAGGTGTTTCAGCCCTTGGCGTCCGTACATTCTGTTTAGGGCCAGGCGTCATGAATTTGTATTTTGTGTAAATCATGGTCTATATCAGACATGGGCAGCCTAAGGCCCATCAAACAGTTTTGACAGGTCCCCGATGTTGACTGAGAATTACTTGGCACACCAGTCACTCAGCTATGTATAAAGAAAAAATAAATATGTATAACTATAAGACACACATGCACCCCAAATCAAACAAGAAATTCTTCTCTGGAAATCAACTTCCGAATAAATAAGAAGTTGATTCCATAAAGGCTATAGTATGAGGTGAGAGTACCTGGCCAGGGATCGGCCCTTTGCGTCCTCAAATTTTTCAGGTCTGGCCCCTTATTAAATGAAAAGTTGCCCATGCCTGATCTAGATAATTAAATGACAGGACTTCAAAGAAAACAGCTTCGGTTTCATTCCATCGGTTTGGAAAGCACACCATTGTGGCAGCATTTTGTCTGTCGTCGCTTCTATGCAATGTCTTCATTCATCGTCTCATTGTCTGGACATTCACAAATTTCTCAACCAGATTTTGATCATTTGCATGATTGATTAATGACATTATAAGGTTTGAATGCCATTACACGTATTATATAGGGAGATTTATTCAAGCCCAACATGATTGTCACTCGAACTTTTCCCTGCCATGTCTGCGTTTAACAGGCTGGTGGCCTTTATGGTGTTTTACGAGGCCAGATATGATGACATATACATTCATTGATCTCTGGAAGATGAATGGGGCTCTCACGTTTTGCAACCAAAAGAAAGTAATGTGTGTACAAAAGGTTTGTAACCTTAAATAATGAGAGATTGGCTGTGGCAAAATTATCTTCAAACAATTCCGTGTTTAAATTTGCACAAGTGTTCATTGCACGCATACTGTTTTGCGCACACTGACTACTAAATATTAGAGGGACATCGGTTGAGAGCCTATATTGTGCTTTGATGGCAAGATGTCAGTGCACATAATGTGCAGTAATAATTTTTTATGCCTGCAAGATCAGACATGCCACAGGAGAAGAGCTTTCCTAGAAGTGCCCTTGCAGTTTGCTGTTTCATGGGGAATATCATGATTCCTAATTTTAGGAGAAGTAGTTCGCCCACTGACTCGAGGTAATTTTTAAAGTTGCGTTTCGATCACTAATGTATAAATTAAGGTGCAAAACGAAATTTCCCGTCATACTTTTTTAAATTCTGCTGGAAGAAAATGCGTCTCAAAGTGTCAGAATACTTCCATCTGTTCAACACAGCTGTGGCTCAAAATCAACGACGGTATTAAAAATATTGCGAACTTTTAGGCCTTTTAAAATATGCCACGCCTGTCTTTACGTCTTTCTATGCGTAATATGATATTTTGTAGAATTTAAGGCTCAGCGGTTTAAAAAAAACCTTTCATGATTACATTCGAAGCCTTACTTCCTTTTTTTGTATTATGATGTGGGCTCTGACGCAGTAGTAAATATTGAAATCCTCTTATAACTGAGTCACTAAACCAATAGTTGTCATGGTAGATTTGCAGTTTGTAAAATTTTTGTTCGGGTAATTTGTAATGTTCATTGTTGTGTCTCGATGCTTTGTGTACTAACTCAATTGGTATCTTAATCAGATCTCTTCGTCCTTTTGACTCGATAACTGTACATTCAAGATCACTTTTGTCCATCATGACTTAGGTCACCAGTTCATACAACTTTGCCATATGGCATGCAGCATGTATGTGTTTCTTGTTCATGTTTTCATAATCGCGAGACATACATCGTTTTTTGGTCTTTTTTGCATTCTGCAATGAGAAATTCCATTTGTTCGGGAAGAGACTCTTTATCTTAATGCACCAGCCCAAAGTCAAATTGTCGCTTGCAGCTTTCAAAGTCAGTATAGTAAGAAATGCATTTTATTCAAACCTGTTGAATGACAAAAAAGTTATACATGTACAAGATGTTCCAAAAAGCCTGGATCCATAGGCAAAAATGTAGTGTAAAGGTTTTATTACAGTCAACATTCAAGTTGACGGCCTTGAACTTAGCGACCCCTTGTGTAGTATACCCAATTTTGACGATAAATACAAGAACGTTGAACATAAAAAAAAATATAATAAAAATTAAATTCATTTTGTAGCAGAACTGATGTTATACTACGCTGTCGAGCATACACGCTTGCTGTTTTTCTCTACAACATTTAAACACTTTTTCCAATAGTGGCAAGTGTTAGTGGTTGCTTATCAGGATGGTTTTCCCGTCTTGCACAAAATATGAGAACGAGTACAATGCGATGTTCTTTGGTAGTGTTGTGAGTTTCGAAGCTATTTTGGACCTGAAACATTCCAATTTTCATATAAGGAAAAATGTCTGTGGATCCGGACTCTTGGGACACTTTGTAATACACTGCAAAAGCTCCGTGTGTTGAAAAGAGAGGGCAGGTTTCAGTATTAGGTAAAACTCAGCATTTTTGAGTTTTCTGGAGTATTCACAAGATTTTTTTGGTGGGAAAGGTTAAATTATACAGTTTTATAATTTACAAGAATTTGATGTTGATTAAATGTATTTTGCTGTGTTTGAAACCATTGGTGTTTTCCAACAACTTTAGCAAAATCATATTTAGCTGTGCTTTTAGGAATGCAAAAATCAGCTTATTCATTCCCCATATCTCATTTTATTCGTGAGCCATCGGGGAAATATAAGTTTTTTCTCTTGTTTTGCTGACTGAGAATTATGTTGGATGAATGTTACCAGAGTCAAATATGACTTCTGTAAGAAATTTTATTTTCAGATCATTACATTTTTTTCAATTTTTTAAAAATTATTATTTTGTTTTTAGTGTTGTATAAACAGCAGTATTTTCCAAGAGAGGGTAAGTAACGCGGAAAAAAAACAACTTGCCAGGGGCCCATTGAACAGTTTGGATTGAACCAAACCTGAAATCAAAAGCCAATAAGAATGGAGATAGTGTGCAGTGGTTTTTATTTTGGGGGGGGGGGAGGGGGTGAAGTTAGTGCTTTTTTTTTTTTTTGCTGTTGTTGTTGTTGTTTTAAACAACTGTTATTCCTTAGTGTAAATAATGATACGTTGTTTCATGGATGATTCAACATTGTTCATAATTGGGCAAGATAACCATTAAACATAAGGGCATCAGTTAAACAGTTGATCAGAAAATGGGTGTGGCTTTTATCTAACCAATGAAAATGTAGGCGTCAGTTAAACAGTTGATGAGAAAGTGGGCGTTGCTTTTAGCTGGGATCATTTCTGCCTCGTGACACCATTATGGTTGTTATTAGGTGAACTTGTAGTGTTTTTCTGGATGTTGGTTGTGTAATACTTTACTTTATTTAACCAAAGATGTATACAATTTCATACAGAGGGTATCTTTACTGAAAATCTCACAGAATGTGTGTGTGAATGGTGAGTTGTTGTTGTTTTTGTGTGTTCTTGTTGTTGTTTTTCTTCCGCTTAACTTTGCCATTCTTTGTATCTTTGTAAATCATTGTGTAGATATGATTCCCACCTGCAAATAGTTCGGGTTCAATTGTGCCGTGTTTTGCAGTTTACGCACATTTTCCTTCTCACATTTAAAATACACAGACAACTTCACACTAGTACTCAGTCGAATATTGTTAATTATTTATGTTTAGTTGTAGAAATTTTTTATTTATTTATTTATTTATTTACTGATTAAATTGTTTATTTACATGTTTATTTACTTATTTTATTACATAAATTTATTTATTTATCTATTTGTTTGTTTTTTTTATTTATTAATTAAATTTAACTTTTTATTTTATTTATTTATCTATTACACTGTTGTTTTTTAGTGTGAGCTAGGGAGGACATAACAAGTAAATAGTTTTATATTTGTTTCAGTTGCTTTGTCTTTTGGGGCTTTTTGGTGAATTTTGACACTGATTTTTTTATTTTTTTTGCCTTTCTTTTATTTTTCAGTTCGTAGAATGGCGAATGATGGCATTAATGATTGTATTATTTACCTATTCAGGCTTTCTCTGTTAAGATTTTTTTTTTTTTTTTTCAGGTGCTGAAATACCTTATACAGTATTGAAACATTTATCATGCTTACAGTAAACTTTAACAAAAAAATAAAAATAGAATGGTGTTAGGGGACCGTAGTGTTTCACATAGAAAGCGATAGCAGAACAGTGAACACAAGTCAGTATTTTCTCTATTTGGCTCTGTAATTACACGTCGGTCCCCTAACAAAAACCAAAAAAGAAGAGTGTTGTTATCCCCGCTTTTACTTTTTTTTTTCTTTCTCTCTGACTTTTCTTCTTCCTCCCTCTGGCAGTCTCTCGTTCTTTCTCTCACTCATTCTTTCATACTTGCTTATGTGGATAACAGCTTGGACGTAACAAAATTAACACTTTGTACACGTAAATATTTGGAAAACTGTTACTCGACAAACAGATGAAAATAAAAATTCAAGATAACAAAATACTTGTATTGTTTTTGGTGTTGATTCCTAAATCCTTTACATTTGTTGTTTTATTTATGGCTTTCATTGTTGAGTGTGAATTTCAAGCTTTGAAGGGTATGGAATTTGAGAAGCTGGTGTGAATGTTGTGAGTTTTTTTGTTTGTTTGTTTGGTTTTATCTGAGTTTGTTTGTTGTAATTGTATTGTTTTGTTTCGCCTTTGGGGGGGGGGGGGGGGGGGGGAGTCTGGGGAGCGCACGTGCGCTTTTCAATTATGGTAATTAAGTACGAGAGGCAAACCAAAAGTTTGCCACTTGATTATGAATGGTGAAGTCTTGAAACTTACTACTGTGGATGCACACCAACTTCTTACTGGAGCGCGCACAAGTTTTCGGAAATTTCCGTTCACTAGTCTTGGGGTTAGAACACTCCAAATTAAAGAAGGTGTTGATCGTCTGCTAATTAAGCATCAAAATGGGGGTAAATTGAGCTCTGGGCAGTTACACAGTTTTTATTTAAGGTGGGCAGAAAATGCGCGAGACTTTGGCTTTGAAATTTGACCACATACACCTTATTCGCCAGCTCTAGCTTCATCAAACTTTTAGTGGTTCTCAAAACTGAGCAAGTAGCCTATCTGAAAGGAAGACATTTTGAAAGCGACGATGCAGTGAAAGTAGCGGTACAAGATTGGGTTTCCCGCGGAGAGGGGGTCTTCAAATCCCAAGGTCTTCTCACGGTAATCCATCGGTGGCAGAACCACAGACTAATAAAAATAAATACCCAGACTGAATGATCCCATTGTGTGACGTCACAAAACAGCGAAAGGTCATGAACCCTCCGCCATTGTAGGTTTACGGTAGCGACCGACGCTTCAGCATAGCTACAATTTTGAATGATACCATTTTGACGCGCCTACTGAACGCGGAAGTTTGGTTCCGCACCAAGAAATTAATACATGTACAACCAATCTTGACAAATAAAAAGAAATTTCTACTGCAGATAGAACTAGAATCGGAATTTCCCGAGCGGCGGCCACGTTGGTTATACGGCCGCCGCTCGGGAAATTCCGTAAAAAACGACACAGCCCGAAGCTCGTGCTTTCAGTCTGGTTAATTTATTAGTCTGTGGGCAGAACTGTGTAGCCGTGAAGGGCGACTATTTGGAGAAAGACTAAAGTGAGTGCAAAATTTCAACCCTCAGTCTCTATTCATTCGGATTCAGGGGGAAAACCTTTGGTTTGCCCCTCGTCGAACGTTTGGTTTTTTTATTCAAAATGTTTCCACACAAAATGAGTTGTAGGGTTATATTGCATATAAAACTCGAATATAATAGGCAATGTGTCTCATGAAACAATATCAAATAGTCTGTACAAAATGTCACCTCAAGTTTTAGACCATCCAGGTCTTGTCATGAACATACCCCATTCTAATGGTCGTACGCTCGCTCGTATGGGGGGGGGGGGGTGGGGTTGAGGATTGGAACAAGTTTATGAAAGGCTTGGGGGGGGGGGGTGCCCGGTGTGCAAAATTTAAAAAAAAATAAAAATATCATGTATAAACTAGTCATAGCCATAGTAAATACATAAAATATAATAACCCCATACCCCGCACAAAGAAAATCTCCGTTTGAACATCCTACACAGTTTTTCAACATGACGAGGCAAGTAAACGTTGCTTCATGATCGTTAACGGTACCCGGAGTCGGGGGGGGGGGGGCACAATACTTGCCTTGCCCCGGGCGTTGGCACCCCCCGCCCCCTACGGCACTGGGAAGGAGGTAAGAAATCTTCACAGTTGAGTGTCCCTACTCTGTCTGTGGTTGGCGTCTATCCATTCACTCAAATGGCGCTCCGCCGATGTCATTTTTTGCGCGTACCAAATGAGCATTCTTTGCGGTAATCGGCAACTAGAAAATGTCGTCGGAATGAAAAACAAAAAAATCACAAGCAGTTGTGCTTGTTACCTGCTTTTGACACAGTAGATTACACCAAATTTATCATAATGTCCCAGGGTTCTTGATAAGCAACCTCAGCAGGTCACTGTGGCCAGACGGCATGACTAAACAGTATGTTAGTATTGTTAGGGTATGTTCTTCAAGACGACCCCCCATCAAGAGAGTTCAACTTCAAATAATTATGTGAGTGGATCTGTGGAGAACAAGCCTAAGGTGAAAGGCCAAATTCCTGAGCAAATCCCTCCAAGGAGGAAAAAATTAATGTTCTATGGAAACTGAGATTTGCTTCTAATTTGAAAGATTAGCCATTTTTCTGCATTCAGTTAAAATATTTTGCTTGAAATTTTGTCTTAGAAATATTTAATCTTAGAAAAATCCCAAACTTCCCACATGCCTGCACCGACCGGGATTCGAACTCGGTACCTTCAGCATGAGAGGCCGCCGTGTCCCCTCTTTGTCAGACAGTGAGACAGTTAGATATTAATTTTGTAAAAAGTTATATCAATATATTATTATAACTCTTAGTTGTCAGAATTTAACACCCCCCCCCCCCCAACGTTTAACACAACCTGCACCCTGTCAAAAGCCACAAGCGTGCAAAATGTCTTCGTTTTTTAGAAGAAAAAAAAGTTGAGTTACGATAGTTTACCATGCCAGCCTCGATATAACCACTGGAAAACCATCTAATCCTAGACCTATTAAATGTGTGACATAGGTGACATTGTGTTTGGTTTGATAATAAGCCTATCACGAAAATTACGACAGTTGACAATTTTGAGGATCACTTTGAGCATATTCTTTTTGGGCGCTTCTCTCTCTCTCTCTCTCTCTCTCTCTCTCTCTCTCTCTCTCTCTCTCTCTCTCTTTCTCTCTCTGTCTCTCTTACTCTTTCTCTTTCTGTCTCTCCCTTTCTCTCTCTCTCTCTCTCTCTGTCGCTCTATCCCCATCCTCCAAACTCTTTTCTCTCTCTCATTCTATCTTTGCCTAAGTATATCTCTGTATATGTGCTGTAAGGAGAATTATGCTCGGACTTTTTTGCAACCTACTTTTTCAAATTAACCAGTTAGTATTGCAGGCATTTTGAATCTTCGCAACGCCGGTATCCTTTGTTCCCAATACAGTTAATCGCGCTTTATCCCCCCCGTGTCATCTTTTGTCTTAGATTTTTTTAGGCACCTACAAACTCAGATAAAAGAACGGTATGAGCTTGAACTTCCCCTGTAACAGCAGGACAGCTAATCCTTTATCTAGACATAGCCGTCAATCACGTCCAGAGACAAGAGATTCAAGTATGTTCGGAAACGCCAGTTGAGAGACCTCCTGCAAAGCACAAGTCTCCTAGTTTTTGCGGTCGATGGTACCCAAGTCCTGTTGTCGTCGGCACGTCAGGACATACAGAACACCTGTGAAAGGTAATCATGATCGGTGTCAGTCTTTGGCCAATTTGTTCAGCGACATGTATTCTCCCCCTGCTCATTCCGCTAGAGTGCCAAACAAACACGTATAGAGATTAATCTTTACTTCATACAGAATACAGATTAATCTTTACAGAAGAAGGCAACTTAAGCCCAGTGAGACAAAAACAATACAAAAAGGTTACACAGGTTGCGAGTTCCTGAATTTCTTGAAACCTGGAGCTGCACTTCGTCTTCGGGGGCGTATTCATGCCAGCGCCACCACTACCACCACTTTCTCTCCCACCTGCGGCAAGAGATTGGTGGGCGCTTCAGGTAGCTTCTCCCTCTGACCTATCGTTCTTTTCGTCGCTATGGTGCAAGACTCCTGTAACTAACATTTTTGGCCAAAATCACTTTTTTCATTCTTTGGGTCTGAAAATCAACGTACCTTTGTCAAAAGCTCGTATATTCTTATAAATAACGATATTGCAATAATCAAGTTCATTGTCTTTACAATATTACAGAAGCCAAAGAAAATCAGTTTTTTGGCTCTCCTGTAAAATTTTCGAAATGTCAGTTACAGGAGTCTTGCAGCATAGCAACGTTTTATATTCTGTCTATCGTCTTGCTTTTGCCCTGCACAATGAGACCGTTGTCTTGGCCACGTACTTTCTCCTAACTCAAAGACAAACTTCTCCAATCTTCAACCGTGGACAAAGAAAAACAGCTTTAGTTGGAGATCAAACAAGTTGAAAAAGATTTGAAAGTGGCCTAAAACCGGGATCTAGAGGTGGCTGAACAGAGAACCAATTCCACCTCACTCGCAGACCCTTTTTCCTAAAGACGATGAGTTCGTTTCGTTGCACTGAGTACAGTGTGCTGTGTTTGTTGTAGTTTGTAATGATCTGATCTATTGTTCTTTTAACCTCTTCCGCAGGAATAGCCTCGTGTGCTGTGCTTGTCGTGCTCGTGGTAAACATATTTTTTTTTAATACTCGAAGTCTATGGTAAATGGGGCTTTGAGCAGTGTAAAACTAAAAGGTCAGACTATACGCTCAAGTTATTTTTGCTTTGATGTGAACTAGCATTGACTTTCAACGACGTATTCACTTTCGAGAAATGTTCGATTTTTCTTGTAGGTCGGCTTCCTGCTCGCACTTTGAACATTATCTTCATTATTATAGCCTGCTGGCCCTGGGGTTGGTGGGAAGAGCTTTGAGCTATGTTTACTGCCTCAGGGTAGCCACACAAAGGCCACCGAATTCAACAACTGCACATAGAGCCCACCTAGATTCGGTCCGGTTATATAGTGCAATTCTTCTCACCTAAAACGCCTAGTGGCTCGGTGACAGAATTCGGTGGCCTCTATGTTTGTACCCTTAGGGGTCAAACAGATCAAGGCTGGGGTAGGCGCCAGATTGACGATTCGCCGCCCGTAAGTTTTGCTTCAAACTAGCACAAAAGGCACTGCCCGCTGCATCCGGCTTGGTGGCGGTGAGGGCAGTGCCTACATGTACTTGGCAAGTGTGAAGCAAAATTTATAGGCGGCGAGCCACCAGTCTAGCGCCAACACTAGCCTTGATCAGTTTTACCCCTAATGCTAGAATCCTGCATTGAGTCCGGTCAGACTTGGTTCCGGCTGAGTTCACGAGATCGGGCTCCGGCTTGCAAATAGACAACAACAAAAAAACAAAACAAAACAAAAACAAAAACGTCCGGTTGTGACGTTTGGTCTTTGCCCTTTTCCTTCTTCTGCGAGCTGAAAGAAACAAACCCCCAGAGTGATCTGATCCACAAAAGTTATTCAACGGCTGCTGCCCATCCGAAAGCCACACAGAACGTTCCGGGAAAAAAAAAAAGGGAAACGCTGCGGACCGTCAACCGCAGCCACAGCCAGCCTTGGAATGTGGATTCATCCCCTCTTTCGGCTTTATGTCTGTCTTGACTCTATGGGCCTGGGCCTCTTTCCACTAGCTGACTCAAGACAGTTTTGACGCGCCCAAACAAGTCAAACAAGTCAGACAGACTCATTTCAGACTTGCCAGTACGCGAGGTTCTGTTTAACTCCATAATCCATTATTATCTTACACCAAAAACCAGGGCAAAACAGTCTGGAATCTGCTCCACCAGCGCAGATAAAATTTACCGTCGCCGCGGCTGCAGCCGGAAGAAATGTATGTAGCTTCACCAGCACACCGACTGACTCACGAATCAAGCAAGAACAAACCCCTACCTGTTATGAGTACAACTGTGCTTAGTTCACAGGACAGGGCACCGGGCGCTGTTCAAATTACCTACACTTTTAAGTTCGACCCACGTTTCGATCTGCGTGACCCTTTTTGTTCTTCAAAGCAAAGTAAATGCTTAGCCGATGTGAGCGCTCAATATAGTTCGTGGGCTTTCAACATCACGGAAAGATTACGTTGAAAACAATGCATTAGCCTTTGCATTGTTTTCTGCAGATAATGCATCCGTTATCTGGCTTTAATGCATCCATTATCTGGTTCGCTGATGCAGATGTTTTATATTGAACACATAAGTTAGTAGGCTAAACAGCTTTGTGCAACTGGCCGCTTTTATTGTATATTTTGGTTTGATTTTACAGTTCTCTATGCTACATATTTTTCCTCTGCAAATGGAATCGGATTTCCAGAAAAGCCCCACATAATTGGTGCCATTTATAGCACAAATGGCCACAATAGAACATATTTTCTCTATTGTAATGGCTAACCATTCAAAGTAATGGCTGTAATCGGCAAAGCTATCTCAGACGCACTGAATAAAGCCCCCCCCCCCCCCCAATAACATTTGTATAATCGTATTCCTGTGTTTACATTCTGTAATCGTCAATCATAATTCCATTACCTAAATACAGACCGTGTCCCTGTGAATACACAGAATGGCTACAAAGACTTAAACTTGGTGGTTCTTGAAACGGGGAATAAGGGATTGCACTTTGAAGGAAATTTGAGGATTTTAGGAGGGAAGCAACTGGACAGCTAGACTGTTATGTTAATTACATACATGTACTATACATGACGTATATGTTGTGAAAGTACCATGTTTGTTGTTGTTTTTTTCTTATTCCGGATTGAGCATAATACTTTCCACTGGCCTTCAACTCTATCTCCGTTGTTAATTACGTCAACTGATCGGCATTGTTCTATCAGTGTTGCTATGTCGATGGAGTTGAACCTGTACCGTTATAGGAGAAGTAAAGCCATAAATAGTGTTCGCTCTAATTTTCAGTTCACTAGTGAGAGTACCGGTATGCAAAAATCTTCTGATCTGTAATTTTATTTCCTTTTCGCAAAGGTATGTTTGCACTGAATGCTTGAGC
The DNA here is from genome assembly GCA_963931925.1 of Onchidella celtica. NCBI lineage: Eukaryota > Metazoa > Mollusca > Gastropoda > Systellommatophora > Onchidiidae > Onchidella > Onchidella celtica. The sequence continues at coordinate 25,332,044 of OZ007572.1, read as the reverse complement.
AAAGGCAAATTTGAAATTGTGTCAAAATAATTTTGTCGTGGCTTATGTTTCGTGGCTAATAAAACTGTATTGGCGTGTTTTAATATGATACAAACATGATTAATGAAACAGTTTGTTAAGTGATTATTTTCAGTTTAGTATTTTGTATTAAATACTACATTATTTTAGGTAAGCAGCTTGTTGTGCACACATTAATTTCCTTTGTGCGCTGGTTACAAAACATATGTGTGCGCGCACATGTTCACAGCTTGGAGGGAACATTGGCCATAAGACATGAATGAGAGAGGGGAGGGGTGGGAAGAAACAAGTTTTGAAAACCATTGCAGTAACTCAAACCTGCAGAACAACAGGATGTATTCAGGCTAGCCCTTAGACATCATGATTTCTTTTATTCATGAGCCAAAAGAGAATAATTTCTGTCCCCGAGTGGTGTTTTATTTACCCATGATGACGCCATAACGAACAAAGAAGTTGTGACGTTGTTCACAGTGTCGTCATAGACGTCTGGGCATTGTTCTCGAATGAACAAGCGAGGCCGCCCATTTGCTTTGATTATGTTCAAACAGCTTACTGGGTTTGTTTATTTAAAAGGGGGTACATCGTTAAGCTGTTCATTGGCCTCAAAAATACCCCGGTCTTTAGCAACGCGTGCAATAAATTAACAATAGCGGAACCGTGGCCGTATGCATAATCAATGCGTAAACTAAAGTAAATACGTTGACTGGTGTTAACACGAGAAATTGTATTCATTTCTTGCGTTAACACCAGTCAACGTATTTACTTTAGTTTACGCATTGATTATGCATACGGCCACCGGTGCCCACACTTAAAGAGCGGCGCATGCGTCTCTTTCGTTGTTGTTGCTAATGATGGTCGGGTGGGAAGCGGGGATGAGGTGGAGATGCATACAATTGCTCCTTTGACAACTGCAATGCGGTGGTAAGCGCTTGCATCTGTCGAATCGATGATTTTGTGAAAATTGTGCATTTTAATTGTACTCTATATTGATGCATGTTAAGAGAGTTGAAATGTGAACACACACAACAAAAAAAATCAATACCTTCGCACTACCATGACCGCCCCCCGAACAGCTTCTCTGTGGGTTTTTTTAGGACGTGGTGCTCAAGAACTGCATACACTAACGTCAACGTCTTTTGGAGTGTGGGCAATTTGTTGCGGTTTTAAGTCTATTCTTGTGCAAACAGAACCGACATAGCGAAAAGAAATCCGAAAATGATTGAGAGAAAGGAGAACTGTAAGAAAAGCACCGAAATCAATCAAGAAACTGGGGCAAAAGAAGAAGCAGAGGGAGAGATTGTGCCGTGCTTTAGAATTTTTTTTTAATCCAATGTTCTCGTATTTCGGCACCTTGGAGTAAAGAGCTAGAATTGAATTTGTCTTGGAATCCAACTGTTGGCATGGATTTCACTCCCGTGTGTTGTTTTTCCATATTTTGTCGCATCCGTGGACGGTGTTCACCTCTTCGGTTGGCACTGGGTGTCCAGTGAACTTCGGAAATACCGTGCATCGGTCATACCGAGGATTTTTGTAAAAAAAAAATTAGACGTTGACATTATTGACCAAACAAAGCTTTGTCCTAGTCTCTTTCAAAGAACTAAAAAACATAGGCAGACAGGAGGACAGACAACTATTTCTTCCTTCCCTGCCCTCAACCTCCACCTGCCTCTAGTTGAAGAACTTAGAACCAGTCTTAACATGAAATTGGTTTTTAAAGGAGGACATTTTCCTGGAGGTGGAAGCAACCAGAGACATAGGATATCGAGACAGATCAATTCGTCATTTTCCGTCTTTCGACTTGCGCGCGTATCATCCAAGTGGCACCACACCCCTTCATAATTAAACGAAAAAGACTAGTACCACAGAGCTCTGCGAGTAGTGCTCACCGTGTTTATACGCTCGCAAGTTGTGGACATCTAATGAAAGAGGGAATGGTCCATCTCGGTATTCTGTGTCTCGGAAGCAACTTGTGGATAAATTTCAGTGGCGTTTAACGTCAAAGAACCTACAGCCAATGGCACTTGATATTCTAAGGAGGGAGTGGACACAATGACGTTGATACATTCAACAAGTTATGGCTTACAATATACATATACATCAAACAGGACACAACAGACATACATGCTGGCCTTGTAGTACTAGCACAGACACTTGGAGCTACTATGATTGATGGTGCACTGGGTCAAACCCCACGTTCACACCAGAGGTCCGCTTTCGTTAACTTTCGTACGACTCACGAATGGATGATGTGAATCTTTATATTTCGGCTATTACTTCTCGTATTCGATCCTTTCCGAACGTTAACATTCGTACGTGAAATCTTTTTTACAGCCGCCGTAGAATTTTTCCCCTGAACTCCCGTGTGTTGGTGTGACGCTACAAAACATGGTGTGCAAAGGGGGTGAAATCAAGCCTCAACAATGGTGCGGCACGACGCACATGTGTGTAGAGAATCATATAGGAAACGCGATTGAATGACACAGTTACTATATTTAAATTTACGTCATGTGATGTTCGAACTGTTCAACGCGGCGGTTAAGCACAGCTATGGACTTTGGACACACTTTTCATGTGCAGTTGATCTTTGTGCCTCGAATCGCCCTTACAAAGTCCATAACAACAATGCTTAACCACCCCGTTGAACAGTTCGAATGTCCCATGACGTCATCGGCAAATTTAAATATCGTAACTGTGTCATTAAATCCCGTTCCCTATTGGCAGAAGGTACTCTCACGGACAGTCATGAGTGCGAACATGTAGTCGTTCGTTAACCTACATTCAGAAAACGAAAGCAAGGAAGCAGGTCTCTGTTGTGAACGCACGGAAGATCTGTTTTGCCTCGGTTTTAGTGTGAGATTCACACCACAAACGGGACGTTTTGCACTGGCGAGTCGGAAACAAGTTTGTCTCACTAGTTCGGGCGCGTCCAAACTGTCTTGAGCCAGCTAGCGAAAAGAGAGACCGCGCTCACCGAGTCAAAACATACGCAAAACTAAAACAGACTTGACTGAGTGCAGACCGCCAATGGTTCGTAAATTGCTGTCTAAATGCAACAGGTCTTCTGAATTATTTATCCCCAATGCTTGTAAGGTCATTCATTACGCCAAAGCAAGATAACGTGGGCGTGTTTTGCAATCTCTCTCATTATTTTCTTTATTACTTAATGATTATTGTTGTTTTCCAGTCAGGGTTGGAAACCTGTTGAATTTTTAACGATTATAAAATAATAAGAAACTAGATTCAGGAACACATAACAATTTCCCCGGGGGCTATTCGTTATACCAGTGGCATCATCAGGGCACTGAACTCCCCCTCTATTTGAAACTGCTTAGAGGTCTCGAATGTTTGGTTATTTCTCATAAAAGCCAGGTCATTGCTAAGGAAGTTACAGTTACCCCAGGAGTATGCTCCTCAACGAAACAGGTTTAAACGTGGGGTTTGGCTGGTTCAGTAGAATTACTATTTCTATTAATATTATAATTTAGTATAAACCCCTCCCTGTGAATCAATTCTTAAGAAATCTTAAGTCTATTAAGGTATTTCGCAATTCAGACTCCCAAAATCCTCCTTTTACTGTCTCCAACCGAAAGACGCGTTTCCGCAACAAAGGGTTAACCATTTCAAAGAAATTTGTCAAAAGTGAATGAATAAATGATATCTTTAAAAGAAAGTCGCGGCAAAACAGTTATTTTAAACCAGGTCCCTTCCTTCACCTAAAAGCTTTGCGATGGTTTTCAAAAGACTTTGTGAATCCATGCTAAATGATATTTAAATACGTACATCCAGTGCCATATTGATCATGATAAAGTATATGTGCGGTTGTGTTTTTAATGCTTGTTCCATGTCTTTTAGCGTGTGTTTGTTTAAATCCCTCAGCGTTTAAATCTCTTTGATGCTTGTTTAGACTGGATTATGAGTTTTGCGTCATCTACGTTGGCATTATAACGAGGGGGGTCTTTTGTTTCTCTACTCTGTAGTCTTCTGGTAGAATGGTCAGACGCGAGAGCTACCAAACCCCCGTCGATCGATTCTTTTTTACTGCGTGATCGAACCCTCCAGATCGATCTATTGATTTGCGGAGGCAGCTCAGAGGCACGGCTGGTTGAACCCGTAAGGGGGTTTGGGTACAGTAATAGGTGGCAGCTTCTAGAGCGTGTCGGGGTTTGACCGACGGTCATGTAAGACGGAGTATGAAGCCGTTGTTTTGCGTGCCATTGCGCTTAAGTGCAGTGAGGAGAAACTTATATAGGATTAAAAGACACGTACTAAGCAAGGACAAGACCTTCACGACTCAAAGGAACAACGTTCAAAACGTTCTTGCCAACAGATTTACTCAAATTTTGCTTAGCTACTTAGCTATAGCTGTCTGTGTAAATACTACCTTCTCCTAGCAATAGCAATTTTGGAATTGATTTACCACAGTCTTAGGGAACGGGGACGATATACTTATTTCGTTAGGATTTCACTCACCGAAAGATTCATTTCTACTCTCAGAATACACGCCAATAGATACATCCGTACAACACGCCTATAGGTTTGTTACAATGTTCAAACTTCTTTCCAACAGATTTATAGGAGCGCTCAAAATTCAAACCAATAGATTCATTGGAACTTTCAGACTACATGCCTATAGATTAATCACAGTGTTCAAGCTTCCTTCAATAGATTTATTACAGCGGTCAAACTTCACGCCAATGAATCTATTGCAGTGTTCAGATTTCACTTCGGTAGCTTACAATGTCCACACTTGGCCCCGACAGCACACCATTCAAATCCCATGCGAATAGATCTATCATAACTTTAATTTCACCCAAGCAGATTTATTATCATGTTCAAATTTCACCCCAATAGATTTATCATAAACTCCATAATTAGATTTATCTCAGAAGATTCCTTACTGTATTCAGACTTCACCGTAGTCAATGTAAGCGGTCAAACTTCGAGCCAAAAGACTTTTCGCAACGATCAGACTTCACACCTATTGATTTATCGTATAATTCAAACTTCACCTCAGTACATTTATTACAAAGTTCAGACTTCACCCTAATTGTACAGTTACTACAACGTTCAAATTCTATATCCGTAGTACAGTGTTCTAAGCCTTCGCCTAAAGATCTATAACAAAGCTCAAAATTTTAAAGTAAAGATTCAAAGCTTACGTAGGTTCTCCTTTTCTGTGTTCACTCTCGCGTAATTTACAGGCGCATGTTATATTCATGTGATTTTCCACGCCGATAGTCTTTCCATTCCATCAGGTTCATCGTCCGTAGATAAGGTCGTGGGCATTTCATTTTTATGGTTTTGTTTTTAAAAGAATTTTATCTCTCTTTTTCATTCCTCCTTGCCTTGATACTTGCTTCTGTTCCTCTGGTCTTCTCTTTCTTTTCTCTAGCTACCTGTCTGTCTGTGTCCATCTATCTATCTATCTATCTATCTATCTATCTATCTATCTATCTATCTATCTATCTATCTATCTATCTATCTATCTATCTATCTATCTATCTATCTATTTGTATGTCTGTCTGTTTGTCTGTCTATCTATCTATCTATCTATCTATCTATCTATCTATCTATCTGTCTATCTATCTATTTGTATGTCTGTCTGTTTGTCTGTCTATCTATCTATCTATCTATCTATCTATCTATCTATCTATCTGTCTATCTATCTATCTATCTATCTATCTATCTATCTATCTATCTATCTATCTATCTATCTGTCTATCTATCTATTTGTATGTCTGTCTGTTTGTCTGTCTATCTATCCATCCATCTATCTATCTATCTATCTATCTATCTATCTATCTATCTATCTATCTATCTATCTATCTATCTATCTATCTATCTATCTATCTATCTATCTATCTATCTATCTGTCTATCTGTCTATCTATCTATTTGTATGTCTGTCTGTTTGTCTGTCTATCTATCTATCTATCTATCTATCTATCTATCTATCTGTCTATCTATCTATCTATCTATCAGTCTGCCTGTCTGTTTGTCTGTTTGTATGTCTGTCTATCTGTCTATCTATAGTTGCAATTTCTTAACCATCAATTTCTTGCGAAGACTGACATGCGTCTCATAGTATAATGTCTTGATCACGCCATTGTTCTGCACTCAAGTTTTGCAGAATGTAGTGTAGTGTCTGTCTTGGGTATGAGCGTCTGGCTGGTATAAAGATCACTTTATGTGTGTTGTTATTGTTGTTGTTATTTTTTCGTAAAATTTGACACGTTTGCAATTTTTCGATATTTAAATTTTTTATTTATCGATTTTCTAAAAAGTGGTCGCAAGATCATTGTAACATGCGCCATGGGGGGAAGTTCTATTATTAAAATGATAATAACGTTGTTTCTGACATTCTTTGGATACATTTTTTTACAGCTATTTTGCCATGCAGACTTTGCACGGGCTACTTTTTTTTTTTTACCAAAGGGTTATTGTTTATTTCCAATTGTATTTGGTCTCTTGGTCAAGTATCCTGCAGGAAAGCCCTCAGAAGGCGTCTATACATATCGATCGAGACAAGGTGAAGACAATAAGAGAAGACAATGGAGAAAAGAAGGGAGAAAAAGGAGTTGATTTTGCGTCAAGTTATTCCAGAGTGCAAGCCGAAGAAGTCATCTGGGAAAAAAAAAAAAAACGAATAAAAATCTTTTGTCCTCAGCGGGAATTGAACTTGAGTGAACTTGGCATGTCTGACTTGCGCAGCATGACAAATGAAAAAAAAAATTAAAGGGTGGGGGGGGGGGGAGGCTCTAATCATTAAATTCCGAGTACCCGTAGCATGACGTGATATCGATGATAGAGCTGGTGTGACCTCTGCTGTCATGACATGGCATGTTGTTCTTTTGTCAAACTAACAAAACGTTGTGTTGTTATTGTTTTTTTTATTATCTCAAGAAGTGTCGCAGTATCGTTTACTTAATGCTGGATCATGGAAAGCATTTGGTTCAAGCAACTGGTTTGATAGACAGGTTTACGAACGCCAGTCCCTCGGTAAGGTATGTACACTCCAAGACAGAAGGCGGGAGGGGGGGGGGGTTGCCTCCGCCTTATGAAAACCGTACACAGAAGGGGGGTGGGGGGGAGGTGCTTCCAATTTGGTTTTATGTGAATGGTGTGTTGTTGTTTTTTTAGCTGTGGTTACATTGCAAAAGAACTCTTCATTATATCTACATTTCAATTTATGTCTGCTTCCAATGTCACGGAGGCAAAAGAATACTAGTACATTACATGAAAAAATATCTGATGTGTTTTTCCTTTTTTTTATTTTTATTTTAAAGATGGGCACGTTTCCAGCGGGGATATGCATGAAATTCTTGTTTGTTGACGAATTGGCGCCCGTTGAAGAAACTGAGGTCTATCACTGCACAAAGTTAGATCGTGAACATTTAAAAAAAAAAAGTCGTATTTGGCAAAGCGCTACATTAGAAACAGACCACAAGAAAACGGTACAAGAAGTTTTACAAGAATTAAAGTTACAGAAAATAACCGGGTTTTCGGTCAGTAAAGACCATCTGGCTACAAACAAAGGCTAGGCAAAACGAAACACTTTTACCTTCATGCTAGGCCCTGCCTGCTGCGACCTGGTACGTTGCCTGTAGTGTACTTTTTAAAAATTTATATTAGTACAGCCTGCGTACACCTGGTGACACCATACACCTCACCTCGCGGAGACTCGTGAGCAACAATGCTTCAACTATAATATCCATGCATGCACGAGCAAATTGCCTCATTATTGACAACGCGTGCACTGCATGACGTGAGATTGAGTTTTCTATTATTGGCTCATCGTCGAGTAACTGTGAGTTCCCTTTCTTTCAGTGGCCCCGTCCGGTGATATATCATCGGGTATTTTCCATATTGTTGTATGTGCATTTTTGTCTGTTCAAGAAAATGAGGATCGAATCTTTGAAGCGTTGTGTATAATCGGAGGACAAAATTACGTCACAAAGATTTACCTCGAAAAGTTAACCAATTGGAATGACACTTACACATAGTGAAATTAGGAGTGAGAGAACCATTAATTTTTCATGACAAAACCTCAAAATCCGTAAAATGTGGCATACAACGATATGGCAAATACCACCACGATATTTTAAAACACACTGTATTCTGCATTCTCTGCTGTTTCTGAATGAGCGCTAGTCTTAGGCTAGAAGCACACTGAGTCAAGCCTTTTTTTGCGTCGGTTTGACTCGCATTTGAACTTCCTTTGAATCAATTAGCGAAACAGACTTGATTCAGCCTCACAAGTGGGCGAGATCTCCTTTAACTCCACATCCCACAAAACCGAAGCAAAAGAGACTTGACTCAGTGTTGTGCCATGGTCTTAGATTGATTTCAAGAAATTTACACTGATAATGTGTTGTTTTTTTTTGTGTTTTTTTTTTGGTCCTTTTCTTCTGGGATCTCTCTGTATTTGTGAGTGGGTGGTTGGTGGGCGCTTCTGTCCTATCGTTCTTTTATATGGCGTCTATGGTCTTGTTTTTTCCTGGCATAATGTGACCGTTTTTGTGTTGACGTGCTTTCTCCAAACTCACATTCAAACTCTTAACTCTGTCCCCGTCTCTCTCTGTGCGTACATGTATAGATCTATGTGTGTTTGTGTGTCTGATGTTGGACAAAATCAATACCACAGCTATTTAAATGCCTCGTCTTTGCCGTGTTGAAGTTTAATGCCCCCCGGTCATGCAATTTCTTTGTTAAGTTGTCTGATAGTTTTTCAGACTGTTTTTTTGATAATGTGTCTCCTCTCCAGACTTAAATTCGTGATAGTTGTCAATCAGCCATTGCCCACATAACGACACAGGATCACGCAGGTAGACGTCTGTTTCCAGACAGGACCCAAGTTTTCAAAGGAGAAGAATGTTAAAATAGTATTTTTAAAAAATAAAAAAAAATCTGTCGGGTTGCAACAGGCTTGAAGCAGCCTTTATAATCAAACTATATAAGGTCATTCAATATGAAAGGAAGTGTTTATTGGGGCTACATATAATAGCCTTCATAACCAAACCCCAACCCCTGAAACATTATTTGGGCTGCCCGTTTCTCGCTACGGTAATATTGATCATGTAGTATGATGTAGCTCAAATAAACAACCCCTTTGTTAAGTATGTGTTTCAGTATGACCAAATCCGACTTATTTACGACTGTTTGAGCAGATGGCTAACAGAGACTTGGCAGAGCAGTCTGGTGCGTCCCATGAATAAAAGAAAGGTCTTACACAGCGTTTTTGGTCGACTCATGCCGAAGGTTCTAGGTTCGATCCCCGGTCGGTGCAGGCGTGTTGGAATTCCTGTCCCTGATCCTGTGGTAGGTAGGATCGAGCACCTAGCCTTCTCGTATAAGGACGAAAAACTTGGAGGGCCCATGTGTGCGTTGTGCACGTTAAAGATACCTTGGCAGTCGAAAGTCGAGAAGAGCAGGCCAAACAAGGCCGCTGCCAGGGCAAAATTCTTAAAAAGAAAAGCTAATCCCTACCACAAAAACACACAGAAACAGGAACAAGAAAAAAAAAAAAAAAAAAGTGAGGTGCAAATCTCGGGCATAGAACAAAATTGTTGTATCTCATTATTCATAAACCTGGAGATACAACAATTTTGTTCCATACCCGCGAAATGCCCAAAAGCAGCGAACCTCCTGAGATAAAGACCTAAAACACGTGTTTCTGAAGGTGGGGCGTGGCAATAATATCTTGATGGGACATGGGACTTCGGAATGGGACGTCGGGAGTTTCCATAGAAATCTCAATTTCATAGTGTATTTCAGCTTAACTGTATAGATAAACCTGTGGTTGTTTTTGTCGTGTCGGTGGTTTCCTTGTTTAGCTCAGATCACTTTGTATAATACTGTAGATCAATACTAACTTTGTGCGGTCAGCCTGATTGTTTTTTTTCGTACTCACTTTACCAAATTCAGGAGCGTGGCAGCAACAGCTCCAACATATTACAGGGATTTTCGGTGACGTTCAGAGTCATTTTAGGATTAGGGTGAGGGTTAGGGTTAGGGTGCACAGTCCAGAGATTGCAGTGTTTGGTAGGACGAGAAATCCCTTAGCCCATGACCTGTATTTGGGGGTCTGTTGCCGCCCCGCTCCTGAATTTGGTAAAGTGAGTACGAAAAAAAATCACGCGTCAGGTCACGCTTGGGCTGACAATTTGGGTTGGAAAATTGAAGTGGGGTGTGGAGCAAGAAAGGCTGAGAAACCCTGATCCTGATCGGACTCCGTGTTTGTTGGAAACTGATAACCTTGTGGGCGTGGCTGTACAGAGTCGTCGAACTATCAATGGAATATGGTGGACGCTTTTGGTAGGGTCCCCTCCAGTCCTATCGATCTGTTATATTCTGTCTATCGTCTTGATTTTTTTCCGAGCACAATGTAACCCTTATCGCGTCGACGTGCTTTCTTCACCAAACTCAAGCTCACAACTCAGATCAATGGAGTAAAGGTCAAGTTGCCCCTGATATGGCATAAATCAATAGTATTTTTTTTTTTTGCTTTTATTTCTCTTAGCCTACTTTTTAAATCAAAGAGTAGAATTTTTTTTTTGTTCGATTTTCTCGAAAACAATTCAAGTTGAGTTAAAGCACTCTTGCATTCACGAGCATTCTTGAATACTTTCACCATATTTTTTAAAATTATTTTTCAGATCCTGGTTGTTAAAGAGAGTCCTTCTGTCTATTTCTGGCTCGATGCGGGTACTTATTAGAAAGGGAGCCAAGATATATTAGCAGTGACAATGAACTCGCTGGCGTGGCAAACGGTTTTATGTTGTAGCCAGCTATTTCCTGATACAGCCTACACTATGTTTGTGTTTTTATGCTTCATTTTGCTGTGGAAAACAAGCACTGACTGGAAGGAATGGAAGAAAGCTTACGCCATTACCAGTCATGTTCTTGTCGGGGAGTTCCATTGCATCTTTGCAGGCGTATCTGCTTGGATTATTGTGGCAGCTATACTGTTCCCTTTATGGCTTTCAGAAACTGTCTATTAATGATAAGATGTAAGACATTTGGTACCTCATTGCAGTGTTAACGGTAGGGGTGTATGCTCATTTCAGTTCAATTATTCAGGTTAAGAGAGAGGGAGGGGAAGAAAGCGAGAGAGAGAGAGAGAAAGACTTAGTGAGGGGACGAGAGGGGGGGGCGAGAAGGAGGGAGAGAGAGAGAGAAAGAAATTAAAGGGGGGAGAGCGAGGGGACAGAGAGAGAGAGACGACGGACAGGGAGAGAGAGAGAGACAGAGAGAGAGAAAGAAAGTGAAGGGAAGGAGAGAGAGGGGACAGATAGAGAAGGACAGATACAGACAGACAGAAAAAGAAAGAGGGGAACAGAGGGCGAGAGAGAAAGAGGCAGAGAGATGGATAGAGAGCGAGAGAAACACAGAGACAGCGCGCGAGAGAGAACAAGAGACACAGAGGAAAGGGGGGGGGGGGCTACATCCTGCTGTGGATGGGCAACGCCCAGGTTAAATATGAAACTTTGTCCGAGCATGGCGGACGCACGTTCTGTTTGGGAAAAATGAAGTGTAGGGCATGGGACAGAAAGGTTAAGGAAACCCGCGTCTTTTAGGTTTCAGATACAGAGTAGAGAAAAAAGAAAGAAAGAAACAGACGTGTCTTATCATTTTGATTTGTGATTTATGTATTCAAAATTTGATATATACGATCAGTATTTGAGATGACTGGACTTGACAAAGTCAAAATCTGGCTTGCTCTGATTTCCTTCGTATTTTAAGCCAGATGACCAGGTACTCAAAATGGTGCCCTGTGAGCGAATGATTGTCGCTATTTTGGCTTGAGTGAGAGGTTAGAAATTTTCATTAGTTTGAGTTCGAAAAGAGATGGTGTTTAAATAATACACCGTGAAATAAAAGAATCCTTACTTTATAGAGGCTTACAGACTTGGGGCTTCTTTTACTTTGTGTGTGTGTGTGTGTGTGTGTGTGTGTTTGTTATGTGTTATTGCCGTTTTCTTTCTTCTGTTTTCTTGTCTTGACTTGTTTCTTTTTGTTGTCCATGGAGCCCTCCTAAGGGCTGTTTGTTAGCTCTTATATGGGTTATTTATTTAGCCCTCAATAGGGCTGTTTGTTAGCCCTCGAAAGGGCTGTTTTGTTTAGCCCTTGAAAGGGCTGTTTGTTAGCCCTGAGATGGGTTATTTGTTTGGCCCTCATAAGGGCTATTTTTGGTCTGGCAGGCGCTCACAAAACAACGAAATCTCCCTTTCCATATTGTAGCTTTCATTTTTCAACATGTATCCTCTTCTTTGTCAGTACAACTTCCTGTATGACTGATAAGGAACAACTAGTTATGTACAAAGACAAATGTGTGATCAACAAGAAGGATTCTTGAAATGTCCAGAACAAGTTAAAGTCTTTGTCGTGAGCTGAAGTTGACAAAGACAGAGGGCAATTTTCTAAAGCACTTCTAAATCTTTCTAATAAACAACCGTACTTTATAATCTGGGATATTTTTACTCCGTCATCGATCTTAAAGTTTACCGGTTTTATAAACAGTCAACTGTATAAGTTGAAAATGGTGGTATACAGGATTCTGTTGAACTGTGGAAAGGAATATCTCAAGCAAAGTTGAAACCTCAGGTTTTCCTCATTCATAGGTTTTATAGCGTCGTAACAGCCAGTCAAAATGAGTCACTTGTCGCTTTTTATCATAATAGAGTTATTGGTATCATATGAAAGCTTATTTCATGCACTTTCACTTGGTGAAAACATTTTTGGGCTAGCTTAATTCTAGCCCGAGATATTGCAGTTTAAAGAGGTGGGGGTGAGTCCTGAACAATGGCGGAAATCCCGAGAAAATCGCGATTAGAGATCGGGCTCAACACAAAACAGCTAGATACCTACCTCAGAAAATCCTGATTTTAATCATTTTATACTTAAAATCTGCTCATATAATTAACGTTTTCTAGTTCAGGAATGGATAAACTTTCCATTTCCGCAATTTAAAAAAATCGATATCTGACCCCCCCAAAAAAGTTCAACTCCCGATTTCTCTGGTTCAAGCCCAGCGACAAGTGTCTCATTCTGAATGGAAATGGAACGTTGTGGGAAATATCCAAACGTCTTTTTTTTTTTCATAGGCGAAAGTGGATGGTTGGTGGGCGCTTCTAATAGGGTTTCCCACTGTCCTGTCGTTGTGTTGCATTCTGTCTTTCGTCTTGCTTGGTCCTGGTACAATGTGACCGTTTTCGTGTTGACATGTTTCTCCAAACTCAAACTCAAACTCATAAACGAAATGGACATTTTTGCGAAGAATACTGACCAACCCTGATATGTCCAATTAAGTGAAAAGTTAACAAAAATATATATATATATGAGTATAAGCTTATTATAGCCGTCAGTGAGAAGATCTTTCGCTGAGAACAAGTACAGAATATCCACTGGAGTCTGTTTAAGTTAACAGCACGCAGCGTCATAAACTTTGTCTATGGTTTGCATTAAGCCTTGATAACCTTGTTTGTTTCAGTACAATTCGGATTTCAACCCAGGGGTGCGCTCGGCTTGGAGTGTGGCTATTTAATCAGCTTTATTTCTGCACTAATCAAACAGCCAGCCGAGACCCGCCTGCCTCGCCCGCCCGCCCTACCTATCGATCAGAGGTTTCCAAAACTGTCTCTCCGTGTCCTTGTTTTGAAACAGGCCTGAAACCTAACAAAAACTAACATGACCGAGTCTGTGGTATGATAAGTAAATCAGATTTAGAGTGTCCGCCGGCGTTATGACAGCCAACACTGTAGGTCTTTGGCGGTTCTCAAAAGGTTTTGCGAATGGCTGGTCTTTGGGGATGCCATTATTTTACGCAGGAAGCTACAGATGAGCAGACAACAGGCCTAAGTATTTTCTCTATTTGACTTTGAACTTAGACAACAGTTTCCTAGCAACAGGCAGATGAGGAATACCAATATAATACAGTGTTGTGACATAACATCCTGGGTTCTCTCTCTCTCTCTCTCTCTCTCTCTCTCTCTCTCTCTCTCTCACTCTCTCTCTCTCTCTCTCTCTTACTCTCTCTCTGTCTCTCCATCATCTATCACCGAAAGCTTATCTGTAACTGTAAGACCGCCAGTCATCCATTTTCGTTGTAGTTGTTTTTGTGTTCAATCAACTGCTCTGTGTATTTTGAGGATGCAAGTTTGATTCAAGTTGTAACTTTACCAGAATGCACAGAGGGGGTGTTTCTCTATCTCTTCTCTCTCTCTCTCTCTCTCTCTCTCTCTCTCTCTCTCTCTCTCTCTCTCTCGCTCTCTCTCTCTCTCTTTTCTCTCTCCTCTCTCTCTCTTTTCTCTCTCCTCTCTCTCTCTCTCGGTCTATTTGTCTGTCTGCCTGGCTGTCTCTCTCTTCTCTGTCTGTCTCTTTCTCGCTCTCTTCTCTGTCTGTCTGTCTGTCTCTCTCTCTCTGTTTCTCTCTCTCTCTCTCTTTAAAATAAATCTTCACCGTATAACAGTACTTGGTGCCATGGTACAATCTACTGATATACTATTTTGAGAACATTTTGTCCGCAAACTGGTTTCGCAAAACCTTAGCGCACTGCATTCCTTTTCAGCTGCGAAAGATTCATAACTGACCTGTCAACCGTTTTTTGTTTTTTTTTAAATTAAAAATGAAAACATAGACTCCATTTTAAAAATAGATGCTTTATTTATCTTTAAATTAATAGAGAATAATGGCCGCGGATGTTGGTGGGCACTTCTGGAAGCGTCTCGACCTGCCCTGTCGTTCTGTTAGTGTTATATTCTGTCTGTCGTCTTCCTTTTGCCTTGCACAGAGTGACCGTTATCGTGTCGACGATGCGTTCTCTAAACTCAAACCCAAACCCGGAGTGGAAGGTTGTGTTGTTGTTGTAGTTTTTTTTTAACCCTATGTCTACCGACGCCGTAAAAGCTAGAGTTTCTGAAATCCAATTTACTTTCAGATTCACTTATTTCAGTTATTTTGAATGGTAAATATGAATCTAAATCACTCTATTGATCTTTACTTGAAAGCTAGTAATGGAGAGACAAAAACCTGTAACGGATGGAGCAGTAAAGAGTCAACAGCAAAGCTGTTTCAGTATTGGGAGGGTTAATTAAAATACGGACCGGGAGTCAGGAGAAAAAAGTTTAAGAACTACTGCGGCAGTTTATAGTGACACTGTACTGGTGGTGCCGTTAGCCAATGGCAACGAGCAGCGTGGCGTCGCCCAGACCTTAACAACGCCGAGGTTTTAATAAGGTTCAGTAATTTGACCATGGTTTTATATTATACATCTAAAGGCTCCGTGGAGTCGGTAAACTAATGACTGGCAGTTTTTGTGTTGTTGTTGTTTTTTTTGTTGGTATTGTGTTGTGTATTAGATTTGGTAGAGACTTTGCATTAGTTTATAATATATGGAAAATGCGCCACAAACATGGAAAAATCGCACGTCATTAATTCTATTAGTATTACTAGTAACTGCCCCATTCTTCGAATGGTAAAAAAACAAAGCTCACCAATCAAGCCCGAAAGGAATCAGCACAAAGACATTGATGTCGAGACACTTTGGGTCATCCACATAAAATCGGCGATTAACAGATAGATAGGATAATATTATTAGTATATTGTGCGAGGTAGTGCGCACCGAGAATTTTTCAGGAAGTGATGATGTCATGGACTCATGACTGTGTTCGTAAAAAATGAAGGATCGGAGGTAGTCAGTTAGCGGCATAAAGCAAACTAAAAAAAATACTTCCACACCTTTTCAAGACTCCAAATCTAAAAGAGAACCTTTTGCGGGTCGAAGGGCAGGCACATGTAAAATTTCAAGCAAATCCGAGCTGTGTGAGCGGCAGTAGCTCTAGTTCGATCCTCGAGGCGTGAGAGGCCTAGATCTAGCCTTTCGACAAAGTTTTCTTGGCATGACTGACACTCCGAGATCTAGTCTATAATAAAAATATTTCCTTCCGAGCTTGAAGCACACTCTAAATATTTCTACACAGTTTTCTTGGTATGAATGAATGGCACTCATCTCATCTGTATAACAATATACTCGGTATCAAAGTTTTCTTGGCGTGGCTGGATCGTGAACTCTAGTTTACATTTCCGGTAAGAGGCGGAAATGACGAAATTGACGGAAGTACATTATCACGTCGTATTCGCAATCATGAATAAAATTGATAACTGATAATTATAACTGAATTTCTGGGAAAAGTAAAGAGTTTCGGGAAAAAATGAGCTCGACGCGTACAGGCTTAATAAATTTTACATACATGTGCCAAGTTTGATTTCTCTACGTTGCGTAGTAAAAAAGCCTTTGCGGGAACAAAGTTGGGCCCAAGCTCCATTATTATATGATAGGGTTTATTTTGTTGTTGTTGTTTTTTATTTAGATCCATTCTGACGTCATTCTTGAAATTGTCTGCTGTTTTTTGTTTTTGTTTTGTTACATTATGCAGTGTCGGAATTGTTCACTCTCGGGAAACGTCGTCAGGATTTCTTATTATCAGATTGCAAGCAAATCTACGATAAGTATAACTATAACTTGGACAAATATTGTGTCATAAAAAAAATCATATAGACCCTTTCAACTTCCGCCTTACGGTTGTTTGCGGGGAGCCGCACGGCTTCGAAAAGCACCGTGTAGGGCAAATACCTCAACTTGCCCTGATGATGGCATCCGAATATATGTGCACATTCAAAGCAAAGATGCATTTTTATGCCAGAACCAGCGCGTAACGGGTTTGTACAGTTGGGTGCCCAACAAGAGGATGGCATCGTTCGACCGTTGTCCACCGCTTCCGCCCTACAAGTGGGGCACGCCGCCATTTTGTTTGCAAATCACGTGATATGGAGGACGGTAAATTAAAAGGGTCTATAGATGCATGTCGCTAGTCGTACTGTAAACAGTAAGACGTCACGGGCTAATGGCTTGGTGACCTTCATATTTTTGTACTCTGTGACTGTCTTGCAATTTTTTTTTCTTTTCTTTTTACATATTTAAACAACCTGTCACTGGTCCAAATAAGTGATTTACAAGTCTTTCCTGAGTGATCGCTGAATCAGAAGGTATTGGTCTTAGGCTTTTGTTGTTGTTTCTTCTTCGCAAGCCAAGATTAGCACGAGTTTCACACTGGGTGGGTTTATATCTTTATTTTAGGAGGTTCGCTGGTCTTGGCATTTACACCTCATTTTTTTTCTGTTTATTTTTCTTATTCTTGTTGCTAGGAGTTTTTGTGGTAGGGATTAGTGTTTTGTGGGTTTTTGTTGTTTTTTTTTTAGCAATTTTGCCCGGGCAGCGGCCTTGTTCAGCCTGCGCTTCTCGACTTTCAACTGTCAAGGTATCTTTAAAGTGCGCAACGTACACACGGGCCCTCCGACTTTTTTCATCCTTATCCGAGAAGACTAGGTGCTAGATCCTACCTACCATGAGATCAGGGACAGGAATTTCTCCCCTCAAAAGATTGTAACGTGCCTGCACCGACCGGGGATCGAACCCGGTACCTTCGGCATGAGAAGCGAGTTCCTTGCCTCTAGACCAACTTGTTTCCACTGTCGCCACGGTTCACACTGAGTTGGTGCGTAAAATGACTTATAAATCCAATCAGGACTCTGAAGTTTCGGTGACACTGCGGACAGGAGTGTAGCTTCTCGGGGTTCCTGAATGAAACATTGACTGTATACAGACAGACAGCTGGCATTTATTATGTCTTCACTGTAACAACATTGTTCGTGTTTGCGGTGCCACCATTGACAGAGCTCCAGCAAATAAAATTGTTCCCATAAATATTTGGTGTCGGCTGCATATAACAGTGTCAGAGAGAGAGAGAGAGAGAGAGAGAGAGAGAGAGAGAGAGAGAGAGAGAGAGAGAGAGAGAGAGAGACAGAGAGAGAGAGAGGGGGTGAGAGAGAGATAGAGAGAGAATTCACAAACAAAGCGATGTCTGGTTAAGGTTCCTGCCAGCCATACTTGGTGACGGCTGTGAAAGAGAAAGAAAGAAAGAGAGAGACAGACAGACAGACAGACGGACAGACAGACAGGCAGGCGAATCGGCAACTAAGGACAGACGGAGGCGGGCAAAAATAAAGTTTGAGTGAAGTGATCGATAGTTATTTGTCTCTGTTAACCTATAATGTTTGATTGCTTCGTGAACAGCCCCGTTTTTAAAACAGAATCACGGGTACATTATAACACTACAACACCTGTGGACTAGATCAGAATTCCCTAGATCTTCAGTTACCCCTGGAACAAAGCCGTCATTCCTGCCTTGACCAAATCTCTTAATTTACAGCCAAAGAGCTTTCTGCAGTGGAGGTCATATAGGCAATACCTGATAAACCACAGATCATACGGGAGGTCCGAAACTTATTATCTCGAATCTGGCTGGTGAAGCGAATAATATTTTGCCCACTGGCCCGTTGTTTAGCGGGATAGGTGACTGAGTTTGGTCAAGGCGTGAGGATTTACTGAGATAAATGTCCAAAGTTTATGGGAGGTTTTCTTGCCATGCGGTGAACTGTCGCTGCCTTATTTGTTGTTTGTTCTGTCTCCATTTTCTGAAACGTTGGAGATCTTTTAGTGTATGTAGAAGCGGTATAATACATTGACACTCGTTTAAAATGCGTTGTGGCACTTATCAGGCTGTTTCACAGCTCCGATTTATCCTAACTCTTTATCATAATACCAAAGCCGCAAACGTGTAACGTCGAATTTCCCAAGTTGTGCAAAAAGTGGAGTTGGAACAAACCAGAACTAAGTTGGCGTTGTGGTTACACAAAAGGCGATACTGGCCTTCTGCCGGAATGTATAGTCGAATGAAAAATGCAGGGTGCAAATCAGTGCAATAAAATGCAGAGGTGATCGTGTTGAATGAAACGCATCGCAAGTTATCAACCAGAATGTGTTATACCTAATTTCATTATTTGTTCTTTAATGCCTGTAGATATATCCAAGTCACAAGACGTGTGACTTTATTTCATAACCCAATAAAACTATTCCATGTGACCGTGTTGAAGTTATTGCAGTTATTTGAATTTTCACTATAATAATAATAATAGTTCGTCCATCAGGTATGATGATGACCTAAACAACACCAGAGGAATAAAGAACAGAAATTGTTGAGAATTTCAACACATGGACAATAAAGAGAACTAAAGGACACAGAGGACAGAATGGAAAGACTGTTCTTTCATGACTTATGGCTTCTCATGTGACTGATAAGTCCTATTTTTGCCCTGCAGAAACTTCCGCATAAATGACAAGAGTGCTCCGTTGGTTCAGTACCACTGGGCCTTTTCTTGCGCCGTTCTCTTTTTTTGATAGCCTGCTGGACTCAGTCAGCTTCCCATGCTTTGCTGCCTCGTCTGGAGTCGGGCATTCTGACAACATGTCCTGCCTAACGTAGCTAACGCTGTTTAAGTTTGAATTTTCACTAAGGTTACAAATTTGTACATGTAAGTCGTTTTTCTCAATATTACGATTTGGGACATAAAACATCCAGGTGACCGACCCTTGTTGAAAGTTCGGGTACGGACAGTGGGCGATAATATAAACGTAGTTGTAGCCAGGCTTGTATTTTTGATATTGCTGTGGTAATGTCATTGTTGAAAATTCACGAGTGCAAAATGAAATTTTATGCTTCTTTTGGCACTCTGGTAAGGATAAAAGATTTTAGAAAATCTAGGTTTCTCAGGTGTTTAATACCGATGTCTTTAAGTGGACAGATTTTAAAATATAATAACAATTTTATTGACTGTTGTAAGCATCATTAGTGTAGCTGCGCTGTTTACATGAAACATATTGGATTCCCTCTTTCCTTGTCTCTGTAATTTTGTTGTCTGTCTGTCTCATTTCCGCTATCTGCCTCCTTGTCTATCTATCCGACCGTCTCTCTTTCCAGCTATCTGCCTCTCTGTTTCTGTCTGTCTGCCTCCGTCTATCTGTCTGTCTACGCCTGCCTGACTGTCTGTCTGTCTGTATCTATCTGTTTCTCTCTGTGTATCTCTTTCTATCTCTCTGTCTCTGTCTGTCCGCCCCCCCCCCTTCTCTCTCTCTCTCTCTCTCTCTCTCTCTTTCTCTCTCTCTCTCTCTCTCTCTCTCTGCCTCTAACAACGCAACAACATCGATATTGACCACCCCTGACGCTGTTTAAGTACACCCAATGGATTATTTTTTCATTTCGTCTTCGTTACACTGTGAGATGAAATCTACCTACTGGTGACCATTTCACTTATGCAATACCATTAGTATAATCACCACCGTTAAACTTAAAGCGTTATATTTCAGTGTGGCACAATCCTCTCTTTATCACATTGACCATTTGAACCATTAACATTTCATTCACCAATGACTCACAACAACAGCTACCACTGCCATCACCACCACTGCCAACTATCATCAGCATCACAGACCTGTCCAAAGCAACCTGAATTATTCACAGCGATGAGCAATATAACAGTCCTCTACAGGGCTGTGCAGCTGCGCTCCGCTGCGCCTGATGAGTGTCGCTGCTTTAATGTTTGACATTAAATGTGCGCATGAATGGAAAAAAAGAAGTTGCCTAACTCCACCTTAATAGTTTATTGGGGAAATTGAGTCACAAAGTTTGAAAACACTTTGATTTGATCTTTAAGCTAAGAGTACACACGGAATAATTGGTTGTTTCCCGAGAGAGTATTATTCCCTTTATTCCACTGAAAGAGTGGAAGGTCCAATACACTCCCATAAGGTTATCTCGGTTTCTGACAAGAGTGGATTTAGACCATTCTTATATTCATTCACGCGAATTGCTTGCAACAAGCACACCTGACCTGGCACAGAGCTATACTGCAGAAAACAAGATACTAAAACAAGTTCATATATACAGCCCGATGATGCCACACGTAACTGAAGTGTATGACTGCTGTTCCACAATTCACTATTTATTTCATAAGAAAATGTAATACGAATGCATAAACCTACACTGTGTTAGACCTGTATGATAATGTTAATTATGTTATGTTATGATATGCTTAGGTAATAAAACGTTAGAAATGTGCACTATGTGGTTGGCCTTTATATTAGGAGATTCGTTGCTCTTGACATTTACACCTCACTTTTCTTCTTTGTATTTTTCTTGTCCTTGTTTCTGTGTGTGGACTGTGGTAGGGATTAGTTGTTTTAGAATATTGCCCGGGCAGCGGCCTTGTTTCTGTGTGTGGACTGTGGTAGGGATTAGTTGTTTTAGAATATTGCCCGGGCAGCGGCCTTGTTTCTGTGTGTGGACTGTGGTAGGGATTAGTTGTTTTAGAATATTGCCCGGGCAGCGGCCTTGTTTCTGTGTGTGGACTGTGGTAGGGATTAGTTGTTTTAGAATATTGCCCGGGCAGCGGCCTTGTTTCTGTGTGTGGACTGTGGTAGGGATTAGTTGTTTTAGAATATTGCCCGGGCAGCGGCCTTGTTTCTGTGTGTGGACTGTGGTAGGGATTAGTTGTTTTAGAATATTGCCCGGGCAGCGGCCTTGTTTCTGTGTGTGGACTGTGGTAGGGATTAGTTGTTTTAGAATATTGCCCGGGCAGCGGCCTTGTTTCTGTGTGTGGACTGTGGTAGGGATTAGTTGTTTTA